>CM053601.1:192457954-192477247 GCA_028646575.1 Pseudocheirus occidentalis | reverse complement strand
ACATTCTTTTGGTTATTTATTTTTTTTGGTAACTTTTGCATCATAAAATACCATGATAAAAAAAAAAGTTCCCACAGTTTGAAAAAGTCAGTACTGTTCTGAAGAAAAAGGTAGGACTTTGTGTGTTTATCCAATAGGTCATCAGAAAAGGCCTGGTTCTTCTGAGCTTCCCTGCCAAGACTCTTATCTTTGGTTTGCTCCCTGTGGGCTTCAGCTGTATGCTGAAATGGAGCTGGGCTCCTGGACTCTGCTTGGGAAAGGTGGGCCTTTAACTGAAGGTGAGGACAGGGAGACAAGTGAAGCCAAAATGTTTATGATAATGATCTGGGACAACAAGTCGCCTCCGTCTCTCCCTCACTCATGACCTAGTCTGAAAATGGGGACATTAAAAATAGAAAAGCCCCAGTTCTTCTGCCGGGAACCTTTACGCCTAAACCTCAGGAACAAGCCAAGAAAAACTTCTGAGCAAACTGCACCAAAGCAGTTGTTACAACTTTCTTCACACAACTTGAACTTTACTAAGCAAAGTAGATATATTAACTTGAAGGCAGAATGTTGGGGAGAACAGTGACCAAGCTCATCAAGTTTGCCTCAGATTGTATTTCTATTGCCACATGCAGTGTGGGGCGTGTGTGTGTGTGTGTGTGTGTGTGTGTGTGTGTGAAAACCTTCATGTATACGTATACACACGTATATATACATATATTCATCGTGAAATGGCTTCAGTGCCTGTGAATCGTCTCCTTTCTACCCTCATTCGTTTCCATTTGACCCCTGGGACCAGACTTGCCAGGGACAGCAGAGCCTCAGTGCCTTTCAGTGACTGGCTTTGTCTTCCTATCACCCCTTTGCTATCGCTATTCAAGTGTGGGAAAGAAGTTGAGCCTTCACACTTAGCCGCAGTTTGTTGAGGTTTCACTGTGCAATCTTGGCTTGCGCATTTTGGAGTCACTTCTCCAATGAGGCATCACTGAACATGGGCTGGGCTGGCTGAGGGCAGAGGGCACAGAGATCCAGAGATCCAGCGCAGCCTCCCTCTAGCAGTTTCTCCTCCGACCCAAGGAAGCCAGAAGGATTCCCTGCACTTTGGATAAATCAGAGATAGTGATCCCTGTGACTCTCAGTAGACGGAATTTTGGTTGACTAGAGAATTATAATGGAATCCATCACAGACTCGACATCTTTGTTTTTGTTTTTTAATTAAAAATAGTTTTTAGTTCTGTTTCCTCTTCTGCTCTGGTCTCTGATAGGTCTACTGAAAACCTTGGGTTGGAAGGAATGGATCACCACCCCTTTTCCCCAGTGTCTCAGACCGAATGCATCCACAATGCTTACATTTACTTCTCTCTTTTATTCTTAAGTAATTTTCTGATATCAAGTTGAATTTTCCAGATCAATGACACAGACAAACCATCCCTCTCCCTCACCCCCACATCACACCTGGGATGGGGTTTCAAAGTTTTACAAGGAGATAATGACCCCCTCTGGTAAGTTCCTTGAGAGTTGATACTTTCATTTTTGTCTTTGTATCTCTAGTGCACAGAACAGTGACTAGAGCATAGTAGGCACTACTGAATGCTTGTGGCTTGATTGCAGTAGAGGATGACATTTCTTGTAAATGGGATTTGGAAATCCCAAGAGACTATGCTCACTTTAATTGGCATATGTACTCTTGCCCTTTCAGATTCAGAAGATGCTGAGTCAGGTACCAGAGAGTCAATGTGTCCTAACAGAAAGACTCCCAGACTGGAAGCAAGGAGACCTGAGTTCAATCTTGTCTCTGGGACCCTGGATCACTGAACAACAACTTGTTCTCTCAGCTTGACCTAAAGCAGGCCATGTCTACGGTGCCTAAAGTATTTTTCCTACCAGAAGAGTGGCCCCCAAATTACATGGGTAATTCACAGCAATTGTTCTGATCTATTTCTCAGCATAAATAACACCAGGTGCTCATGCCCTTCTCTCAGATCACAACCTCATTCTTACACTCAACACTTTATGGATCTCTTGATTAAAAACAAGCTTCTGTAGCCAAGTGTCTGCTGAGCCAAATTACAGGCTGGATTGATTGAAGGCTTTCTTCTGCTTTATCAGTCCTCAGTTCTTCCTGCTTAGAGCTGAAAGAGGTGACAAATCGAATCCTTTTTCACACAGGGAAGGGGTTCTGGTTTCCATGAAGTCTCCAAAAAGCAAGTAACATTGAAGCAGAGTGAGAAATGGTATGCTGTAGTGAGGGGGAAAGGGCTGGGCATGGCATTGTGGGACATGGGTTCAAATCCCAGCACTGATGCTTATTCTCTGTATGCCCTCATCTTTCTGAGACTCATTTGACTCCTCTGAGCAATGGGAGGGATGGGTGAGACAGTTTCTAAGGTCCCTTCCAGCTCAGACATTCTATGATTCTAGAATTCTGGTATTCTGTGACCTGCAGCATCTGAATAAAGAGGGAGGCTGGGGGCAATGAGGACCCTCCATTCTTGAGGGTGCTAAGGAGAGCAAAGTACTTCATCAAAACATCATCATCACCAACAAAGATGGACTGGTTTCAATAAAACAGAAAAAAAAGAATCTGAAAAGGTATCAAGGAATTCTGACCTGAGTCAGGGGGATGGAGGATGGAAGAATGTGAAGCAAATGAGGAAAGGAAGGGTCCCTCTGCACTCAAAACAAAGGAGCAGCTTCTTCCCAAGAAGAGGGAGCTGGACCACTGAAGCAGCAGCAGCAGCTCCTACTCCTTACAGGAAGGAGAAGATGGTGCTAGAGGAACGGGTTTGGGTTTCTGGCCTCTAGCTTAAAATACAGGCATGACAGGTTCCTGACCAGGGACAGAATGTACAAAGATTGGTAAGTCATGCAAAGAACTGGAGTTGTGAAAATGAAAAGGAAGGGGCTATAAAAAAAAAAAGAAGAAGAAGAACAGGGAGGAAGAAACCTGCCTGTATGTATCCACCAAAATAGATATCATTGAGAGAAACTGTAATGTAAGTAGATCAATAGCAGTGGAGACACCCAGAATTTAAGAGGACCTCAGGTCTAAATGTTAAGTGACTTTGTGGGGGCAAGGGGAAAGACTGGCCAAAGGATCAGTCCTAAGAGCCTGAGGGGCACCCACCTCCTGCCAACCCACTTCAGAGGTTTGGGGAAATTGCTACAGGAGGGACACAAAACTCAGAGAGAAGGGTTCTACCCCAGTTCAGATCATGTACAGGTATTCTATATAATTGTTTCTTGTCTGTTTACTGCATGGTGGGAAAAAAGAAATCCTCTTAATTGGATCCTGAATCATAAAAAAGAGGGTATACAAAAGATTCCAGGGGACACAGTGGTCCCTTTTCCCTTGAATCATAAGCCCAGTTTCTGAGTTCTGGAGAGGCAGTAGAAGGCAGTGGCCTTTACCTCCTCTGGGATGGCTGGAAAGTTCATGGGCTCCCAGGGACCATCTCATTTTGCTATCTCATTTCCTTTGGTACAGAGACTAAGAATTCATGAAGTTGGAAGAGCCACCAAATGTCCAGCAGTCTAATCCAGGAAGGAGCCACACCTGAGGAGGCACCTGTTTTACTCAGCCTAGCAATCATGCTTATCGACTTTACAAATGACAAAGCTGGGAAGGCTGACTAACCTGTTGGATGGTAGAATGGAAGTTTCACATAAGTGTTGACCTGAATTTAAAAATATAATGTTCAACAGAGATAAATGTGAAGTCTTGTACTTGGGTAAAAAATCAACTTCATGGGAAGGGGGAGACATTGATAGATAGCAGCTCTGAGAAAGATCTAAGCGGGGAGTGGGGGGAGTAGCCTGCAAACTCATGTGAGTAAACAGTGTAGCATGGCAGCCACCCAAAAGTAATGCCATTTTAGGTTTCATTAAGAAGGTCATTGGTTGCAGAAATAAGGAGGCAACAGTCCTACTGTTCCCTGCCCATATTGCATCTCATATGGGGAATTGTGACCAATTCTGGATGCTACAGTTTGAGAAGAACGTTGGTAAGTCAGTTGCCAGCAAATGGGTTTGAATGTGTTATATGAGGAGTGGTTGAAAGAACTGAGTATGTAGATCTTAGAGAAGAGAACATGAGATCTGTCTTTGAGTAGCTAAAGGGCTGTTATAGGGAAGAGGGTTTAGCCTTGTTCTGATTGTGCCCAGAGAATAGAACTGGGAGCCATGGTTGATGTGGCAGAAGTGAATTCAGTCTTGATTTCAGGAAACACTTCCTACACAATAGTGCTGTCCAAACATGGAATGACCTGAGTCAGGGTATGGTAGGTTCCCCCTCCTTGAAAGTCCCTTTAGGAGTATGCTACTGGGGGATTCTTGTTTGGGTCTGGATTTGGCCAGAAGCTGCTGAGGCACCAACTGCCAAGACCCATGATTCTCTTCTAAGACCAAGGATGGGATAGCCCTGGTGGACTCTGCCTTGATCAGACCACATTTGCAATCTGTTTAGCTTTGTGTGCCACATTTTAGGAGGGATGAGCACATTGTACAAGCGGGGTGAAAAGGATATAGTATGTCACTGAACAGCAAGGTTATTTAGTTAATTCTGGGTGAAATGATTGTGTTCAGATTTGTTAAGAAATCATCAACCACATTTGAAAATTACAGATCTCCAGAAATGGACTCCCTTAGAAAAATCACTGCCCTATACATGTTTCTAAGCTAGGAAGAGAATGCATCCTGGAATCTTGGCCGGTTGGCAAGTTCAAGAAATCAAAGGTGAGGGGAGAAAGCAGAAACTGAGGAATTATCTTTTTTTTTTAATGTTCTTTTTCATGGTCATGAGAACCAGGTTTTATAATAGGTGACTGTAACAGCCACCAGAGAGCATGAGGCTGTTGGATTGCTTGAGTTCAGGGATGCTGAGCTACACTGGTTTTATGCCAATTAGGTGTCAATGCTGTTTGGCTTTAATATGGACAACTGTCCCTCAGAGTGTAGTTTGGGATGCTACCAGATTGCCTAAGGAAGAGCTGAGCCTGCCCAGGTCAGAAAGAAAGAAAGAAAGAAAGAAAGAAAGAAAGAAAGAAAGAAAGAAAGAAAGAAAGAAAGAAAGAAAGAAAGAAAGAAAGAAAGAAAGAAAGAAAGAATCACGAGCTGGGATAAATGTATGATTTTAATGGTTAGTGCCATAATCTACATAAATAGTATCTATGAAAATATTTCCATTGCTACTGAAGCAATAGTGGTATCATTTGTTTGTTAAATGGCTACTCATTAATTGATCAATCAGCAAATAGCATTAAGCTTTTACTATGCAGAAGACCAAAAGGGAAATTGGCCTTGCTCTTAAAGAAATAGCTCTCTGCTTGGGGTGGTGATGGGTCAGACACCTGGATGCATGGAAATAAATACAATTTTTATACAAAGAAAGTACAAGAGGGAAAGATCAGGAATAAGAAATAGGGGGTGGAGGAACAGGAAAGGGCTTCTGGGGGTGGGGGTGGGAGTGGGGGCACTAAACTGTGCTTTGAAGGAAACTGGAGATTCCACAAAGCAGATGAGGGAGGAGCATCCCGCAGTGTTGGAGACCCCACAGTTGGGAGACAGGATGAGTGACCATGCCAATTTAGCTGGAAAGGAAAGAAACCCCCCCTTCCCCCATGACTGTAGAAATGCCCTGCCTTAATAAGCTCTGAAGCATGAATTGGTGGCTTTGGGGAGCTCTGAATACACTCTTCATCAGGCAGGAGAATTCCCACAGAACATGTAAGGATCAAAGATGAAATCTAGGGGAGACTTGTAGACAGAAGAGATTATTTCTCAAAGGAGTTTTAGGCACCAAAGCCTTGTGTGCAGTAATGAAGTGGGACTGATGAATTACTCTAGAAATCTCTCTTTTTAAAAAAAATCTTAATGTCTTGATAGGAAGGAAGTGATGAAAAGAAAGCAAGGTTTTATGTCTGGAAGACGTAAGCAGTTTGGAGTCCCATGCTCCTGTTGATGCTGGGGGGTCTAGGTCCAGCCAAAATGGGGGAGACTCTGTCTGGGACCTCTCAAAACCACCCACCCGATGTTTCCCCTCTCTGATTCCTCCTTCATAGAAGACCAAAACAGTATGCAGGAATGGAAAGAGAGCACCTCCCAGAAGGAAACCAGCAACCTCCATTGATCAGTAAGTGCCTACTACATTCCTGGAACTGTGAATTCAGCAAATGTGGGGTGAAACCCCATCTCAGCTACATCCTTCCTGGTGGTGGGACTTTTGGGGAGGTAAGCCCCACTCTCTTCCTGTTCCTCTCATCCTTCCCCTGTATAAAGAGGCCATTGGGCAGGATGACCCTGTCAGCTCTCTAGCTAATGGCTTTCTTTTGGCCTGCCACTAACAGGGTCACCACAACCTCTCATCCACCTCCCCTCTGGGTCTCTCTCTTATCTCCTTGATTCAAGAGTGGACAGTAAGGAGGTCCCTGGAGTCTCCTTCCTGCCACGATTTCCTGCAAGTCCTCCCTGGATGGACCCAAGAGGGTCCTGGGACCTGGGAGCCCAAGAGGCCAGGCCAGTCCATCTGTTTTAGCCTCCTGACAAGCTGATGAACTAAGGCTTTGGTCCCAGAGACCGGAAGCAAGCACAGAATGGGCCCAAGGGAGTGGACCGATGACTCCAAGTAGCTGCTGAATCTCTGAGTAAGACTCTATTCTCTGATCACTGTTAATTCTCCCAGCTTCACCCATCTAGAAGACCATAGGATCACATTTTTAGCATCTGATTGGACCATAGAGGCCACCAAGTCTGACTCCCTAATTTGAAAGATGAGGAAAGTGAGTCACAGAGAGGCTTCTGACTCAGGGTCACACAGCTCATAAGGACCTGAAGTAGGTTTCAAACTTGGATCTGCCCAAGTCCAGGTGCGAGAACCTGCTCGCTACATCACCCTCCCTCTCAATTCTCTCTTATGCCTACATACATTTTGAAGTTTTCAAGGCACTAATCATTCATTTTGTGATCTGAAGAGATTAATATCTCCATCTGGTGGATGAAGAGACTGAGGCCCAGAGGTAAAGCTAGTAAGAAGCAGGGCCAGGGCTCACACTCTGGTCACTGGGGGGTTTGGTCTTAACTTGCTGTGTTCTTTTCCCCAATGACACATTCTTACCATTTTCTTTACTCCCAGAAAAAACAAAAATGATTACCTTTAATCAGTAAGACTCTTAGCCTCTGACAACATAGCCTTCATGCGCTCATCCTCCTGTGCCTGCTTTTTAGCACATAAGGTTAGTAATTCATGCTTAAAAACAGCACAGTCCAGCAATCCTTTCCAGCCCACAACTGGACAGTAACAGTGAGACCCAAATATTAGCCCCAGACCACCACACACCCCCATATTCATCTTCTGGCAGTTTCTCACTCTCAGTGAACCAGGTATGCCCTTAGATGCATCCCAAGCCCTGATGATCCATCATTAGGATTCGTGACACTTACTTTCTTCTGGACTTGAAAGACAGTTTTCACAAACAGGTTACCAGTCAGCAGGAGTGCTAGGAAAGGTGACATTATCTGGGGCCTAATGCACTAGGGAGCAAGCTTTCTGAGAGCCTTAGAATGGTCTGAATGCAGTGCTGAGCTCAATGGGGCACAGACAATTTACCATCCCTCTTAGCAACTTAAAAGACAATCAGCCCCATTCTCTGGGAGAGTCTCTGATGTTCCTCATGGTACAGCGAGGGAAAGAAAACTTTGCCTGTTCCCTCCTCAAAAAAGTGCCTGCCCCAACTGGGCTTCTGCTGGATTCCCATGAACCAAGCCTTGAGCAACAATGGATGAGTCAGCTTGGGACTACAGACAGCCCCTTGGCTCTCAGCTTGGGCAGATCTGGGTTCCGATCCCAGCTCTCTCACCTACTGCCTGTGTGACCTTGTGCAAGCTTCATTTCTCTACATCCCAGCATCCCCATCTGCAGAGTGAGTGGGTTGGATGAGATCATCTCCATGGTCTCTCTAAAGTCCTCGCTCCATTTGAATATCTGGGAATGTTCTGAAAAAGTAACTGCTCGTGTTTACACAAAGCTGTAAGGTTTACAAACTCCCCTTCCTCCCCAAACTCCTGTGGGAGAAGCTGTCTCATATAATCCTACTCATTGTAAAGATCTGGGAACTGAGGCCAGAGAAGTTCTAGACTTGCCCCAGGTCACATAAGTAGGAAGCATCATAGTAGAGCCTAGGGCAGGTCTAGCATGCTCACCTTAACCTTACCACCTGGACTTTTTCCCAGTGAAAAGAATGCTGAGCTTGGAGTCTGACCTGGGTTCAAGTTCCAAATCTACAGATATTCCCTGACTGTGAGGCTTTGGGCAAATTACATGGCCATTTTGAGCCTCAGTTTACTTATCTCTACCATGAGCATCACCATCCCATATGTCTAGATTGCATTATCTGCTCCAACCTTCAGAAACATTCTCTTCCTTTGAGGTGCTTCTTATTTGCCACCTCCATTTCTCCCTCATGATTTTAAATGCAGTTTTCCAATTATCATGCATTCAGTTTTTCTCCCTCTCACTACCCCACTAAGGGTTAAAAAAAAATTCTGGCAAATATGTGTCACCAAGCAAGACAAATGTCCATGTTGGCCACGTCTAAAACGAGTCTCATTCTGCATACTGAATCATCACCTCTCTATCAGGAGATGGAGGCCACCATCATTTTCAGTCCTCTGGAATCATGTCTGATTATCCCTCCTGGAATCTTTCACAGAGTACTTGGTCTGATCTCTCCCTTCCTTGAGCTCCTTCACTCTCTCTCTTGTCACTTACTTCTCTGTGCTCTATTCCCTCAGTAGAATGCCTGTTCTTTAGGAGAAAGCTTCTTCATTTTTCCCTTTGCATCTCACCACCTTTCAGCATGGCAGCTGACCCAGAGTAGAGGTTAAAATGATTTGTAATTGATTGAATTTGAGCCTTGCCCTCCCCTGAATGTGCAGCCTCAAATCAGGTTGTGGTCCTCAGAGACTAATCCAATCCATGTCTCAAAAGACTTCCCTTCTGACATCAACAACAAGCTGTCTTAGAGCCTCTTATTAAGAGAGGAAGAAATATGTCACAGTCAAAAGAATATTATCTCTGGAGTCCCAGACCTGGGTTCAAATCATGCCTCTGATGTCCACTAATAATGTGACCTTGAGCAAATCAATTAGCTTCTCAGTTCCCTCTGTTAAAGTAAGAGAGGGGGATGGATGAGCTGACCTCTGAAGTCTCAGATCTATAATGCTACAGTCCTATAATCCTACAATCTCTCCAGATCAACCTTTCTGTTTATGGACAGCTCCAACTGTTAGTAAGACATTCCTTAGTTTGAACTGAAATCTGTTCTCCTGCATCTAGATGAGTCCATGTGTGGAGAAGTGTCTTGTAAGCTTTACATGCCTGTTATTACTCCTTTGAATATTACTAAAAGCTGTTTAAAGTTCTTTCTCTTCACTTAGAGTGCAGGAGACCAGGAGTTGAATCAGGGAACTATGATATTACCTCTTGGGAGCTTTTACAAATAAATTTTAAAATGACCTCTCCAGGTAGATTTATACCACAGGTCAGTGATGCAACCTGAGCAATGTCCTACCTTGATCCTCCCCTCCCCCAGTAGTTCTTTTTCATTTCCAACCTTTGAAAAGAGAGTGTGACATATAGGGAGTTGGGGAGGCAGCAGGTAGAATTACTGAGGTGTTCCCAGCACACTGATGAGCAGCTGTTAGGATCAGGGCACTTACATCCCAGGGAACTTCTTTGAACTTTAATGAGACCATAGGGAAGCTGGCCAGAAAGGGTTCCTGGGGACTGTGGTCACAGTCTAGCTGGCAGAAGATAATTTGCTTTTCAGCCCAGTTGGAGACCTAGAAGTGCTATCATGATTTGCGAATGTTCTCACTAGGCACAGCTGAATGTAGTAAGTGTTGAGAGGGAGGTGTAGGTGCTAAATAGCTTTCTTGGTAGCTGAAAAGAGCCACAGCTGACCACTTTCTTCTCCTCCAACCCAGACTCTCCCCTTCTGGCTTGAAGGGAAAGGGAATTCACAATCAGTGTTTCTACCTTAAATTCATGCAGCTAATACACATGTAAAGGCAGCTAAGTCCATAATTATGTTAAGGCGATAAAAAGGAATGCTATGGTTTAATCAAAGGAAAACTGGAATAAGGAACTCAGAAACAGGACTCAGGAGGGGAAACTAGTTGCCGCTATTAACTGGTTGTGACCTTGGACAGTTCATTGAATTCTGAACCTCAGTATTCTCTGTAAAATGGAGAGAGTGCTAGTGCCTAGAAGAGAGTGCTTGACTGAGATTCTGAGGAAGCCAAATTTAAGAGCAAGATGGAAATCATTCTCTGTGCCTTGTATAGCATAATCTATCTGAGCCTCAGTTTCCTGCTCTCTAAATCAGGCTGAAAATGCTTGTTGCACTTGCCACATGGGGTTGTTGTAAGAATCAGTAAAAATAAAATAGGAGAAGTGCTTGGAAAATCCTAAAGCTCTATGGACATAGCAGAAAGAAAGATCACTTTCCTTCTCATCAGTCCTGCTTTGCCCACTTTCCAGATTCTTTATAAGAATTAAAAATGGGCCAGTGAATGTGAAATGGCTTTATAAAGCAGAACATCCTTTACAAATACCAGGGATCATTTGGTGCAATGGTGGGAGGGCTAGATTTAGAACACAGAGGACCTGGATTTCAGTAGTCAAGTGTGGCCCTTACCGTGTGACCTTGGGAGAGTAACTTAACTTCTTTGAACCTCAGTTTCCTCAACTTTAAAATGAGAGGACTGGGCTAGATGACCTTAAAGGTTCCTTCCATCTCTAAAGTAATGGTCTTGTGAACCTGTGTCCTTAGCCCTTTCCATGGTGCTAAAGGGGAGGAAACCCGTAATCAAGAAACAACCAAAAGTATAATCCCTATCTTCTGGGCTCCAAACCAAGCCATTGTCACAAAGTCCCTGACAAGCAGAAAAGCTAGGAAGCAGATTTTCTCTCTGATTTTTTGATGTTTTTACTGTGTCCATCTTGCAGTTGGTTCTTCTGGAGCACAGACAGACTGTGATATGCAGTAAATTCTCCTAGTAGTGGCCAGAAGGCCACATTCAGACTGGGGCATTGATGTGCAGGCTGGGGGCTCATCTTGCTACTGGGGCAAAGGCCTTGAGTCTGGAAAAGGGAGACCTCAGTTGAAGTTCAAGGCCTTAAAGATCACTTTCCTTCTCTGAGCCTCAGTTGCCTCATTTCTAAAATGGGTTCTACTACCTAGGTTACTGGGTTGTTGAAAACAAGGAGGGTTTTTAACCTCCAAGTCCTATAGAAATAGGAGCTGATTTCATTATTATTTCCATTCCCGCCATGGAATCTTTTCTTCCCAAAGGAAACCTTGGGTAAATTCTGGGCTAATTCCATTACGGAGTTACTGAGGAGTGTGATTAGTCTCATTAGCAGGAAGTTAATGGAGATGCAGAAGGACAAAGACCCTGATTATTCTAAGCAGATTATACAACTTATGATCCATTGTAATAGATGCATATGATATGCAGATGTATGCAGATGTATGCAGATGCCTCCCCCTGTGAAATTACATAATCTAATACCTTGTTTTGCTAAATCTCTGGCAAAATACAGTGTTTAGAGCATTACAATAAAGATAGAGATGTTAGGACACTAAATTGTGCTTGACTAGAGAACTTAGAGAAAAGGAAACATTTGTCCTCGCTTTCTGTCCCTTCTCTCTCTTGATATTTTGTACATCTCTATTTGGAATAATACCACTTCTTTCTTTAAATGATCCCAATGAAGTCTCAGTTGGGGCTTAATGAGATGGCAGAAATAGCAGCGCTGTGGCAGGGGTGGAATCCTGCCTGAGCAGTCAACATGTGACTCAGGGACCCCCAAAAGTCATTGGCCATTCTTTCCCAGAGATGTGTTTTTTGGCACTCATCCAAAGGCTGGCAAGGGCTCCTGGAAGCCATTTGGCCTAGGAGAGCCCAGGAATTAAACTCACACCAATGTAGAATTGAGCTATTCCTTCCAGTTCCACAGGGAGAACAAAGCAGTCATCCGAGGTTCTGTGAAAAGAATTCTCCCACTCCAGGTCTGCCTTAAAGCCAGACCTTCAGGAGGAGAATAAGTGAGTGACCTTTGGCAGATAGTTTGTTCTCATATAATAGCTTTCAATACCCCTAGTGTGCTCTGGTTATTTCTCATCACCCGCCATCTTGGCCTGAGGGCACACAGTAGGTGAAGTGTGAGTGAGATCCATCTTCATCTTCTAGGGCAGTGGTTCTCAACCTTCCTAATGACGTGACACTTTAATACTCATATGTGGGTGCATTGGCATGTGGGTGGACCTGCCTGGAGATGGACAGAGGAGCAGTGTCTGGTATCTTGATTCCTAAAACCATCAAAAATATGTGTTTTCTGATGGTCTTAGGCGACCCCCATGAAAAGGTCATTTGACCCCCAATGACCCACAGGTTGAGAACCTCAGTTCTAGGGATTTGCTAGCTCACCAGATGGTTCTGGGCAAGCCTTTCATTCACTGACCAAACATTTGTTAAGCAGTCATTTTCAGCAGGCACTGGGAGGGTGAAAAGACCGAAGTTAATAGGCATCATCTGCCATATTTGGGGACTCAGAGCTCTAAGTGATCCTGGTGTGATGAATGAAAACCCCCAATACGACAGAGTTTCCAGGAAATGAATAATCGATTTATTCATTAGGCTAGCTTGTAATCAATACATTAAGGTTCAGTGGTTGCTCTGGGCAGCCAAATATGCCAAGTGAGGCCCTGAATCACCTGAAATCCTTTCTGAAAGGGAACTCCCCTGACAAGTGGAAATTCAACCCTAATTAGTGGACATTTAATGAGGAGGTGGCTGAAAAGTCTTCAGCTCCTCCTGCTGAGAACCTGGCTTGAGCCTGAAACTCAGGAGCCTCCAGGCAGCTGGAGGGGGGGGGCGGGGAGAGAAGCCCTTTCCATCTGGATCTCTCTGCCCGGTTTTCACCCTCATAAGTTGGGTGGGCCGCCCTAAACTCTAATAGAGGAGATCAAGGACAGCAGAGATGCTCTTTCAGATGAAGGCTCCTCTGGACTGGATTCTGTTTATACTCTAAACAGAGATTAGATTTCGAAGTTGGGTGGAGTCCTACCTGAGCCTTGGGGACTGGGAGCTATCTCATCACTCAGTCACACCCTTCAGAGGCTGACTAAGGGATTTTTTTTTTCTGGACTTGGGTTTTTAAAGAAATAGAAAGAAAAGGGCGGATCACAAATGAATAACTAGTTATCAATATAACAGTAAAATATAAATTTCTCCCACTAGGCAGACCTCAGTGTTGTTTCTTGTGAACTCATCCGTATGCATCAGATTTTATAATAAAATTCCAAACATAAAAACTAAATCACCAACATTTCCATGGACCTAGTAGAACAGAGATAGGATTACACATGAGGCTGTGAATCTCTACTATGGACAGCTTGATTTTTTTCTTAAACTATTTTAAATTCTAAACATACCACTGTGTATAAGGCACCATGCTAGACACCAGGAAATGGAAAACTTCCAAACAGAAAAATGAAATCACTCTTGCCTTCAGGGAGCTTACATTTCACTGCAAAGTGGGGGGCTAGGAGGGAGGGCTTTCTGGGTGTGAGAGTCATCCAGAGCCCCATCCCAGAGATGGGAGATGGAAAGTCCAGTGTGTATTCCCACAGATGCTCAACCAAGGGGAGTTATTGACTCTGCTTAAAGTAGGCCAGTAGGAATGCCCAAGAGTGTGAAGAGGCTGGCCAGGCAGACTGGGGTCAGGGGATGGGGAGGAAGGCCAGGAGCCTTGCTCTGCAGGGAGTCTCAGGGAACTAGCCCTGCCTTTGCCTGAGCTCAGGGTGGAGTGTGAGCAGGGACAGAGAGGGAAGGAAAGCTCTCAAAGATGACTCTGTCATGCTTCCCCTGCGGTAGATACTGGAGTAAAGCTTCTGGGAACTGGCACAGAGCAGGTTTTCCAGCCTGGGGATGGCCAGGCAGCTGCAGGCCCTGGGCAGGGAGAGTGCAAATAAGACTGAGCACAGGCAATTTTCTAGAGACCAGAAGGTGCTGGCCCTGGGAGCACCCTTGGAACCCAAAGCAATCAGCTGGCTGAGCACTGGCCTGAATTCCTTCCTGCTTCCTACGAGGTGCTGGTCACTCATTACTTTGTGTGAGTACAAAGGTTCCCCTGGTGATCTGTCTGTGAATGTCTCTCTCAGATGTGATTTCTAGGCCAGTGAACTCCAAACAAAGCAACTTCTCACCTCCAACCCTAACCCTGCATCCCAGCCTCCAATTTCCCAAGGGCTGGGTCTCCCCATTCCCCAGGGCCATGACATCAGAGAACTGGAAGGGCCCTCAGAAGCCACCAGGCTGAAACCCTTGCCTGAGCAGGAGAGCTAGTGACAACATCCTGGCCAGCCGGCATTCACCCAGCCTTTACAGGAAGACTTCTAGACCCAGGAACCCATTTTCTTTCCAAGTATCTCCCCACTCCACGGCAGCCCAAACTTCCTTTCAACAATTGTTGGCACTAGAAACTTGCTGCTGCTCCATCAGTCCTAAACCCTGCTCTGCAACTATATCTTTCCTCCCCTACACCCCATCCCCCTTTGTTCTGTGCTCTGGGACCAAACAAAATGAGTCTAATTCCCTTCCCTCTGTGAAGCTCTCACTTCTCACCCCAAGCCTCCTCTTTCCTGTCTCCCCAGCTTTTCCATCCTCATGTCCTCGATAGCTCAGCCCCTCCTACTGAAGCAGTGCGGCACAGGTGAGCTCAGTGCTCAGGACCTGTGTAGGCAGCGTCTGACACAATTTTATCTCCAAAAGTACAGCCACCATTCCATCACGGCTTGCTCCCCAGTGGTGTACTGTCATGTGGGTAGTCCCAGAAAACAGAACACACCCCTTCCCCAAGACCACTGCCTTCACCCTACCCTCTGCCTCAGGCCAAAGCCTCAAGGCAGCCCATCTAATCAAACCACCTGGGTTTATCTCATTACTGGTGACTCCTTTTCCCCTTCTGAGCATCCTACTGGTCCTAGATACCAACTCAGTCAATAACTACTACTCCTTTACTACTACTACTACTACTACTACTACTACTACTACCACCACCACTACTACTACCACTACCACTACTACTACCACCACCACTACTACTACCACTACCACTACTATTACCACCACCACCACTACTACTACTACCACTACTACCACTACTACTACCACTACTACTACTACCACCACTACTACTACTACCACTACTACTACTACCACCACTACTACTACTACCACTACTACCACTACTACTACCACTACTACTACTACCACCACTACTACTACTACCACTACTACCACTACTACTACCACTACTACTACTACCACCACTACTACTACTACTACCACTACTACCACTACTACTACCACTACTACTACTATACCACTACTACTACTACCACCACTGCCAACAACAATTTTTATAACTACCACTCAAGCAAAGTACTTTAAATATTTTATCCAATTTCATTCTCACACTGTTCCTGTGAGATAGGTGGTATTATTATCACCGTTTTACAGATGAGGAAACTGAGGCAGAGTAAGTGACTTGCCTAGGGTAGTATAACTAATAAGTATCAAAGGAAGGATTTGAACTCAGATCTTCCTGATTCCAAGCCATTGCACCCCTACCTGCCTCTCTCCAGGTACCCATTCTCTTTCCCAGTATCTCTGCTCATGGCTCCCAGGCTGGCCTAATTCACCACATACTCTGGGGCTCTTACCCCCAGAGTGACTGTTTTGGCTGCATCCTGCTCCATGCAGAGGGCCCGGCACCAACTGAAGAATGGGAACCTGTCTTTGTCTCCCTCATTCCTGCAGCACCCAGACTCCAGAAAGTGCCCTCTAGCAGAAAGAGGTTCAGAGCTGGAGTCTAGGGCCCAGGGCCCAAAGCCTGGCTGGGTCATTTGCTGACTGGGGAGAAGGTGCTTCCCCAACCTGGGCCTCAGGTAGCTCATTTTTTTTTAAAGGGACAATGCCCGTAATATAATAATAAGATAATGTATCATAATATCCACACCTCACACCATGGAGTTGTTGTCATCAAATGAAATGCTTTACAAATAAGATGCCATTTTTTTCTGCTGTTTTTAGCTCTTCCTGGGCCTTAAATCATAAGGATGGGCCAGTGACTGCTTAACTCCAAGGCTCCATACTAGGATGGAGGACAGACAGGAGCCAAAGACAAGGACACATTGGAAGCAGTTATTGGCTTGTTTCCAGTTCTTTGTTACGACAAAACAATTTTACTATGAACATTTTGGTGCATGGGGGACCTTTCTTTCTATCTTCAGTGTATAGCAATGGGACCTCTGCTTCAATGAGAATAGATTTTAGCCACTTGCTTAATATAATTCCAAGCCATTTTCCAGAAAGGTCAGACGAATGCATCTCTCCCCCAAGTAATGGCTTAATTTGCCCATCTCTCCACAGCCTCTCTAGCATTGACTTGTCCAATCTTTAGTCACCTTGCACAGTTCAAAAATCAGAATATTGAAATACAAATTTATATACTTATTTATTAGTTATTTTAGATAATCTCTTATATTGATCGTTATATGGCCATTAAGAAATGATGATTCTTGGGCAGAGCCAAGATGGTAGAGTAAAAACAGGAACTTGGCTGGGTTCTGGCTCCATCTACCTCCAATACCTATAAAATAGGACTCTAAACAAATTTTAGAGCTACAGAATCCACAAAATGACAGAGAGAAACAGCTCTCCCATTGAGAGCAGCCTGGCAGGCCAACGGGAAGGTTCTATCTCACCGTGCTGTGAGCTGAGCACAGTTCCATGTAAGACACGCAGTTCCAGACCAGGGGCCCTGACCAGTGGTGCCCAGACTGGCCAGAGCAGACTTCAGGAGAGTGAATCACCAGCAGCTGTGGCAGTTTCCAGACTTCTCAACCCACAAACACAAAGAGAAAATAAAAGGTCAGTGGGGAACTCTGTTGGACCTGGGTGAAGGAAGAGTAGGGTCCAGTCCCTGCCCTTGGGGTGAGAAGTGGTGGAGGTGTGGTGGCTGCTGCTATGTGGCTGCTTCCAGAGCTCCTGGCTTGCAGATTGTAGGGGGACCAAGAGACCATTAAGAGGGTAATGACATTTTCTTTGACCTGCTTGGATCTGGATCGCAGTCTTGGGAGGTGGTCCTGGGGTGTGTGGCAGTGTGCCAGAGCTTGGGATGATTCTAGAGAGGGCACCCTTCTCAGACTTCTGACAATATTTGTGAAAATCCCAGTGATTTGGGACATAGCTGTCTCCACTCTGAAAGCAGAGTTCTACTGCAGCAAAGAGCTCAAAAGTCAAGTAATTGGCTGGCAAGAAGAGCAAGCAGAAGAAGCACAATCAGACCATAGAATCCTTTTTGAGGGACAAAAAGTGTCAATACATTCAACCAGAAGAATACAACAAAGGCAAAACTCCTGCATCAAAAACTTCCAAGAAAAATACGAACTGATTACAGGTAATAGAGGAGCTCAAGAAGGATTTTGAAAATCAAGAGAGGGGGGTGGAGTCAAGATGGTGGCACAGAAGCAGGAAAACTCCATTAGCTCCCCCCATAACCTCCTCAAATACCTATAAAATATGACTCTAAACAAATTTTAGAGCTACAGAACCCACACAATGACAGAGAGAAACAAATATCCTGCTGAAGACAGCCTGCAGGTGGACAGGAAGGGTCCATCATAGCACTCTGGGAGCTGAGCCCAGCCCCACGTGAGCCTGCAATTTTAGCCTCAGGGTGTCCCCAACCAGCAGAGGCTGGAGCAGACTTTGGAAGAGTGGATCACCAGCAGCAGTGGTGTTTTCCAGAATTATCAACCCATAAATGCCAAAGACAAAATAAAAAGTCAGTGTGGACTTTGTGGGAACAGGGGGACCAAAAGTGCAGTCCTGCCACTGCCCCTGGGGTGAAAAGGTAAGAAGCTACAGAGGCACTGTGGCTATGCAGCTGCCTCCAGAGCTCCTGGCTTACAGATTGTAGGGAGACCAAGGGACCATTCAGAGGGTTGTGGCTTTTGCTTTAACCTGCTTGGATCTGGATCATTGTCTTGGGTGGAAGTCCTGGGGTGTGTGACAAATGAGCTAGAGTTTGTGTGGACTGTAGAGAGGGCACCCAACTAATAGCTCCAGTATCTGTGAAAACCCCAGTGATTTGGGACAAAGCTCTGCTCTCTGGAAGTAGAGTGCTATTGAGGCAAAGCACTGAAAAGTCAAGTAATTGAGTGGCAACATGAGCAAGCAAAGGAAGCAAAGCAAGCATAGAAATCAAACCTTAGATTCCTTTTTTGAGGACAAAAAGGATCAAAGCATGGAACAGGAGGAAGATGATGAAGTCAGAACTCCTGCACCAAAAGCTTCCAAGAAAAATAAGAACTGGTTACAGGCCATGGAGGAGCTCAAGAAGGATTTTGAAAATTAAGTAAGAGAAACGGAGGGAAAATTGGGAAGAGAAATGAGAATGATGCAAGAAAATCATGAAAAGAGAGTCAACAACCTGACTGAAGAAAGTAATACCTTAAAAAATAGATTAACTCAAATGACAAAAGAGGTTCAAAAAGCCAATGAGGAGAAGAATGCCTTAAAAAGTGGAATTTGCCAGATGGAAAAAGAATCTCAAAAGCATTCTGAAGAAAATAATTCCTTCAGAATTCGAGTGGAGCAAATGGAAGCAAATGACTTTATGAGAAATCAATATAATATTAACCAGATCCAAACAAGTGCAAAAATAGAAGGTGAAATATCTCCTTGGAAAAGCCACTGACCTGGAAGATAGATCCAAAAAGGGAACCTAGAAATCATCCTTCAAAAAAATTCTCAAGGAAAATTGCACCGATGTTTTAGAACCAGAGGGCAAAATAGAAATTGAAAGAATTCACCAATCACCTCTTGAAAAAAAACCTCAAAAGAAAACTCTTAGAAATATCATGGCCAAATTCCAGAGTTCCAAGATCAAGGAGAAAATATTACAAGCAGCCAAGAAGAAACAATTTGAATATTGTGGAAACACAATCAGGATAACACAAGATCTAGCAGCTTCTACATTAAGGGATCAAAAGGCTTGGAATATGATATTCCAGAGATCAAGGGAGCTAGGATTAAAACCAAGAATCACCTACCCAGCAAAACTGAGTATAATGTTTCAGGGGAAAATATGGTCATTCAATGAAATAGAAGATTTTCAAGCATTCTTGATGAAAAAACCAGAGTTGAATAGAAAATTTGACATTCAAATACAAGAAG
>CM053601.1:192410036-192457454 GCA_028646575.1 Pseudocheirus occidentalis | reverse complement strand
GATTAAAACCAAGAATCACCTACCCAGCAAAACTGAGTATAATGTTTCAGGGGAAAATATGGTCATTCAATGAAATAGAAGATTTTCAAGCATTCTTGATGAAAAAACCAGAGTTGAATAGAAAATTTGACATTCAAATACAAGAAGCACCCTTCTCTCATCAAGGCCATCAAAATACAATTCAGTGGCTCTCATAGGTGTCTGATGGAGGGGCCTAATCTTCAGGATCTCCAGACATGCAGTTCCCTAGAAACAGCTGGTTATGGATTTAGCGAGAGGGTACTGATATGGCAGTTCTTCAGATACTTTCTCCATCCAGAATGTATTTACATATTAGAAATGCAGTTTCCTTCAGACCATGGCAATTTGCCATAGCTACTTTCACCCAGATGGAAAACTAAGCCAAAACAAAGGGAAAAAAGCCATTCCCTTACTCTGATAGCAAAGTGTTGCTGGACTGAAAGCTGGATGAGAGGCATCAGAGGAGGGGGGGGGCTGGCTATGGAGAGCCAGGGGTGATGGCCTTCTATGGACTCGATCAGGCAGAGCCCAGAGAGACAGTTTAATGAAAAGAGGCCCCTGAGTTAGCAATGGGGCTCAGCTTCTAACTGCCCCCAGATGGGTCCCTATGGACACAACATTGAATGGGGCACAGGAAGGGAAAAGCAGCAGATTGTCCTGCAGGAGCCAGGGCGGGGGGCTGGTCAGGTTGCTGTAGGTGGAAGGAGGGAAACGGGTGAGAAGAAGGGTCAGGGAGAGGAGAAGAGGAAGCAGTAGGGAAGAAGAGGCTTCAACTATTTTCTCCCTGCTTTGTGACGCTTATTAAAGATGAAAACTGCTCTGAGACATTGGGTACATCTGAGCTAATCCCAAGATCCATTGCTCAGTGGGTGAGTGGTCAATGGGTATGAATACACAGTTCTCAGAATTGCCTAGCACTGGGGCTGGATAGTCCAGACCTTCCGAAGCTTGTTCCCTATGGCACCGTCTTCTAGCTCTCATCAAATGGGCAGAGAGGCAGTGTGCTCTGCTGGAGAGAATTCTGGACTTGGAATCAGGAAGACCTGAGTTTAAATCCTGCCTTAGAAAGTTGCTGGCTGTGTGGTACTAGGAGAGCTGCTCTCTTCCTCATTTACCTCATCTGTAAAAGGAAGAGCTTTGACTCAATAGCCTCTAATAGATCTGAAAGAACCTTCTCAAGCACAGACTCTGAGCAGGGGTAGCCTGGGAATTCATAAGGACAGCGTCCATGCTTTAGAGCCAGGAAGAACCTCTGGAGCCCCAGACCAGCCATCCCATTTACATGTGAGGGCAAATGAGACCTGGCCAATTCACACAGAGAGTAAGGAGATGACCCAGGATTTGAGCCCAGGACGTTTGCCAAGGGTTCAGACTCCTCCCTCTGCACCATAATGTCAGGAAATTATTTTTTTTAAACTGCCTTTTTAATCACCCCAAATTTCACAATGACCCCAGACTCAAGCTTTTTGTCATTCTTGTGGAGCTTGGGGTGGGAAAATGATGAATTCTTAAAGAAAAATTATTTTCAATTGATCTCCATTAATTTTTTTTAATGTGCTAGAGCCCACTGGGTGACACCACAGTGCAGAGAGCTCTGGACCTATAGAGCTGAGTTTGAATCTGGCCTCAGTAACTTGGCTGTGTGACCCTAGGCATGTTATTTAACCCCTGCCTACCTCAGTGTCCTCATCAGTAAAATGCAGAGATCAGTCACCTCCTGCTTCCCAGGGCTGTGAAGATGAGATTGCTTGCGGTTATAAGTCCCCTTTTAGGGAGCAGACGTTAGGGTGGGAAGGTGGGTGAGTGGTCAGTGGTGATGTGATCTCCCTCCTATCCCATCTCCTGGAGACTGAGACATCGGCCAGAGGATGCTGTCCTCAAGAGGATACCCAGAGTGACAGTCACACAGCAGAGGCTGTGTATGCTACCCCGCCAACCAGTGCCCAGCCAGCAGAACTCCCACCTGACAAGGCTGGCCCCAGCTGGTGCCACATGGACACCACCTGCTCCCTGGACAGGGCTAGGGAGGGAGCAAAGCCCCTGGGGTGGAGCCACTGCAGGTGGATAGAGAGGAGCCTGCTGTGGTCCATTTGTGACCAGGAGTGAAGCTCGCTTCCCCGTGCCCCTTGGCGTGCCAGCAACGTTGTTCCTTCATCAGGGCAACTGCTGGTTTGGGGACAGCTTTTTGCCTGTGCATAGAAGCACCCAGTCCATCGCACCCAATACAGTGCCCTCAGTTAGGGGAGATGTCCCCTGTTAGGGGAGCTGGGAATTGTCCAAGTTATATAAAAGACAGGACAAAGCTCACTCTGTATGTGTGAATTGTCTGAACCTGCAGCCTGTTTTGGCCCTTCAGCCTCCTTGGAGGTATAAGTACCAGATGATGAACTGACTGTATGCAGTCAGGGCAGATTAAAAGGGACCCACAAGTGAAGAAATTTAAAACTATTCAGAGAAATGTTTGCACCAAGTAAACAACAAAAACAAAAACAAAAACGTCTGATTTGATCATTGTTTGAATAGGCTGCCTGGGAGGAACTGTTGAGACTGCATAATTTGTCTTCTGATTTGCTCTTGATTTTTGTATTTTTGCTCTGATGAATTAATAGCCTGAGTGCCCTTGACAGATGTTTCAGAAATGGTTCCTTCATTGGAAACCAGTTGTTTCTTGTCTCTTAAGATAGTTTTGGTGTGTGTGTGTGTGTGTTTCTGTGTGTGTCTCTGTGTGTATCTATGTGTGTATCTGTGTGTGTCTGTGTGTGGATCTGTGTGTGGATCTGTGTGTGTGTATCTGTGTATCTCTCTGTGTATATCTCTCTGTGTGTATCTCTTTGTGTGTATCTGTGTGTATATCTGTGTGTGTATCTGTGTATGTGTATATCTCTGTGTGTGTATCTGTGTGTGTCTGTGTGTTTGGGGTTGTATGTGCCCACACACGTGTGCATAGGGCTTTGGGTGCTCCCCAGGACTTGTGCCTTTGGACTCTATTAAAAAGAGTATCCATAACATAGGGGCAGGATGCATCTTTTCTGTCTACAGCTTTGGTTTCTTAATGCTGACCTATATTTTCCAACATATTTTCATTATCCTTCTATTTTCTTGACTTTACGTTGAACTCATCAAATATGAAAGCATATGTTGATTTAATTTCAGGGGTCTTATTCAAGGTCTTTCCCCAAAGATTTACCATATACCTTGCAAGGCAAGATGACCAAATACGCCATGAAATAGCGTTTCTTTTTGCATTTAGGCTCAAATAAAGCCAACCGTGCTAACAACTTTCTCTGCCTCACCAAGGCAAATCTTTATGTTATCCCTCCATTCAACTGCAATTTGCTTCTGTTTTCTCACTTCATTAATAGCAGGAATGTCAATATTGTCATAGTTCAGTTCCTCCCTTGGTATATTGACTTGATGGGTTCTTTTGCACATAAAAATACCCCTTCCATATGCAAAAATCACATATTAGTTGTTCATAGAAATATCTGTATTCCTTCAAATACAGTTAGAATAAATGGTTATAGAATTTAAAAAGATAAGAAACTTGCTTTTTAAAGAAAAAGATGACCCTTGCTGTTGACTGGTTCACAAATCATTACCTAATGGTCCAATATCTATATATCTTTATGTGATCTGTGTATATAGTCATGATTCACAGGGTAACCTTAAGGTTAATTTCACACAGGATAAAAAAAATATTGTCATAGATACTTGAGCGATAGCTTTTTGCAACGACATCTCATAGTTGCTATGGAAAAGATGGACTCTGGGGCTTTCTTTTCATGCAATATTTTATCTCTCCCAAATTATATATTAAAACAAATGTTAACTTTTTTTTAAGTTTTGAATTCCAAATTCTATCCCTCTTTCCCTTCCTCCCTGTCTGACACAGCAAATAATTGGATATAAATTATGCAAGTGCAGCAGTGTAAAACATTTCCAGGGTAGTCATTTTGTACAAGAAGACCCTCCCCAACAAGAGAGAGACAGAGACAGAGAGACAAAGAGAGGGAGAGAGAGAGAGAGAGAGAGACAGAGAGAGGGAGAGAGAGAGACAGAGAGAGAGACAGAGAGACAGAGACAGAGAGAGAGACAGAGACAGAGAGAGAGACAAAGAGAGAGAGAGGGAAGGAGAGTGAAAAATATTATGATTCAGACAACATTAGTTCTTTCTCTGGAGGCAGACAGCATTTTTCATCATGTGTCCTTTGGGATTGTCTTAGATCATTGTATTGCTGAGAAGAGCTAAGTCATTCACATTGATGGTTGCACAATGTTGCTGTTCTCGTGGTTCTGCTCACTTCACTTCGCATCAGTTCATGTAAGACTTTCCAAGTTTTTTTCTTCTGATTTTATCTTGTTTGTCATTTCTTATAGCACAATAATATTCCATTGTAATAATATATGACACCTTGTTCAGCTATTCTCCAGTTGATGAGCATTCCCTTGATTTCTCATTCTTAACCCCCATAAAAAGATGACATAAATATTTGTGTACAAGTAGGTCATTTTCCTTTGACTCTGTGACTTTCTATGAACATAGGGGCATCACAGGACTACTAGATATAATTTAAAAGCACATTGTATGAGGTTATTTAAAGCTGGAAACGACCCTCAATCAAATATTTATTACATGCCTACTATGGGACAGGCACTGGGATACTTATTTGAGATTCCAAGAGACAAAAAGAAAACGACCCTTGCCCTCAAGGCTCTTATATTTTACTGGAAGTACACAACATATAAATGGGTACTACTCTCCCTTTGGACTCACTCTCCAACTCCTACTCTCACATGACAGGTTAGATTCCTAGAAGATAATAATACTCCCTTGAGGAGTAAAATTTTCCCTTCAGGTCTCTAGGGGCATCCCTGATGCTTTGGAGTTTCCAGTACTGTTTTTCATAAGTTCCTCTGCTATGTACTTCTTAACTGATTATAAGACAGCTTCGATTAGCTTTTATAAAGGGGATTTACTAAACAGGAATGGCAAGGATTATCGTTATGGAAATGTTTCCCCCAAACAGAGGCATACTCATACATACACAGGGTCCCTGGGGAGTCTGGGCTCAAACTTGGAAAGTCCATATGATCAAAGAGATTCCACAAAAGATGGCGCTTGAGTTGAACTTTGAAGGAAGCTAGAGATTCTACAAGTGGAGGAAAGGAAGAAGTATATTCCAGTCATGAGGGACAGTTTCTGCAAAGGCATGGAGATGAGATATGAACTATCATATGTGAGGGACTGGAAGAGGCCAATATGAAGATTGTGGAGTGATTGAGGGTGAGAAAAGAGTACTTATCGAAAAAAGCAAAATGGAATTTTTGAGTTGGAATGGTACTGGATAGGCAACTGGTCCAACTCATACCCCCCAAAAATCCCTACTATAAAATACTGGACAAGTAATTCAGTCATATAGGCTAGGACCAGGTCATTGTCAAATAGAGGAGTTTCCATTTTATCCTAGAGCCAATGGGAAGCCCACTGAGGCTTTGTAAGTGCCAAGAATGCAGGGTTAGAGTTAGATTTTGGCAGATTGTAGACAGAACAAAGACTCAAGTAAAGGATATTAGTTAGGAGGTGACTTCAATAGCCCAAGTGATAGGTGAGGAGGGTCTGACCTAGTGTGGTGACTGTGTGAATAGAGAGAGGGGGATTATGGGAGAGATGTTGTAGAAAACAACAAGGGGAAGTTGGCAATGTAGATTAGGGAGTAGAGGATAACTCAGAGGCAGCTAAGTGGGGAGTGGAATGGAGTGGGGAAAGATTGAAGAAAGGGAGACAAATCAGAAATCTGTTGTATCGTTAAAGTTAAAAATGATGAGGCACTGACCTAGGGTGGCAGCCATGTGAGTGAGGGGTTGGGGGCACAAGTAAAAAAATGTTGTGTACGTTGGATGGATGGATGGAAGGAGAATAAGAAGTCCAGTCTTACACCAAAGTTTCATATCTAGATGACAGGAAAGATGGTGGTAATCTTGACATAAATAAGACAGCTTTCTAGAGGAGTTGGTCTGTGGTAGGGGAGTGGGGAAGGCAGGTGGCACAGAGAGATAAGGAGTTCAACATTGGACACGTTGAGTTTGATGTACCTGAGGCATACATAGTTCTAAATGTCCAATGAACAGTTGGAGATGTGGCTAGAGCACATCAGAGAAACTGGGGTGGTTATAGAGATTTGACAGATGAGTAAACACATGGGAATGGATGAGATCACCAAATGAGAGTGTGGAAAGAGACTAGAAAAAGGCTCAGAACTAAGCCTTGGGGAGCACCTAGAGTTAGAGGTGCCCTGAAACTTCTGGACTTTTGAGGTAAATTATGTAACACCTTTTAAAAATATGGAAACCAAGACCCATAGAACTGAAGGGATTTGCCCAAGGTCACATACACAGTAAGTAGCAGGGACTAAGTTGAGTCCCACATTCTTCCCCAAGTCCAGTCTTCTTTCAACTGCTCCATACTGTTGACAGGGACATGTTTCTAACTCATTATATCTTACAAATGCAAGCTGTTTATTTTGGACTTCTCACTTTTCCACACCTCTCACATCCAACCAGTAACTAAGTTCTCTCATTTCATCCTCTCAATATTATCACCCTTTTAATGTCTACCATCTTGACCACTGGACTAGCCTACAGGACTTCTTTCCACCATTCTATCCTTCCTATCACTTCCATGAGCAATAATTATACACTGATTTGCCCAAAAATCCTCAGTGACTCCCCACAACCTACCAACTAAAGCTCAAACTCCTTTGTTGGGCATTCAAGGCCTCCATAGTCTTGCCAGCCTTGTCTCATTATACTCCCTTCCATGATCAAGTCAACCTGGTCTACTTTGTCCCCCAAACATCATTGTACTGTAAAATCTCCTTGCCTTTTTTAGTGGGGCTCTATTGCTGAAAATATGCTCCTTCCTCTTCTTAGACTGGTAAAATCCCACACACCTATGAAAACCAATCCAAAGTCACCATGTGAAGGAAGTCTTCCCCAGGTCTTGAGTTGGTAAAATTTTTTTTTTCACTCAGAACCCACTTAGTCCTTTCTTGTTACACTTCTCCCACCCCCAATTGTACCCTCAGCAGGAGACACTCTGCAAATTAAATAACTTGTGTTGATGTCTTATCCTTTTAACAAGCTAGAAGCTCTTTCAGGATAAGGATCTTGTTATGCCCATTCTTTGTATCTCCCTAGAACCAACTCCAGGGCTCTGCAAACTCCAGGTCTCTGATACGTGGCTCTTGCTCTTGTCATTTTCTCAGCTCCAAAGAAGTTTTAAATAAAATAAAATAAATAAATAAATCTTTTATTTAAAGATCAACCTCATATCCTGGGGCAGAAAACACTTCCTGACTGATTCAGAAGATCTCCCACCCTGCCAGGAAAGAAGGCTTGTGGACAAACTAAAATATTTCTTTTAATGCTGGCCCCTTGGAATTTATTGCACAATTCCATTGCTAAATTGAAGCCCATCCAATTAACAAGGCTTTACTGAGCAGCAACCATGACACACTGGCAGAGTGGTGGTTCATGCCAAGTGATACAAAAGGAGTCTAAGAGAAGGTCTTCACCCATCAGAAGCTGACAGCCTAGATGGAAAACAAATCCCTTCGTATACAAACCAATTAATGATGAAAGGAAGACAGCATCTTATTGAAGACAATGAACGCATTAAAATTATTGGATGAGGAGAAGAAGGCATTAGAATGGCCTGGTCTGGTCTCCTATCCGGTGACAACTTCACCTTGTTCCTTTGGAGTTTGCCTGTCTTCATGCTGCTCAGTGCTGCTCACATGACTACTTCCTGCTACCCACATTAACTTTTGTGATGATGACATTACTCTACTGATCCCTACTGAGTTTGAAGTCTACTAAGACTTCAGGTTAATTTTTCAGATTAATTGTTATCCAATCATCCCTCTTCATCTTGTGTTTATGAAGTTGAATTTTTGAAGCCACTTATAAAGACTTGACACATATCTCCCAAAAGATTATGTCTTATTAGATTCAGCCCAATGCTCCAATCTATAAAGATCATTTTACAGGCTGCCATTGGTTTATTTGCTCGGAGTCTTACACCAATGTGAAAAACATAGCCATCCTGATCTTTGTCATTGATTAAAAATGTTAAAGAGCTGCAGGCCAATTGCAGGTAACAAAAACTAACATTTGTATAGGGCTCACTTACTATGTGCCAAGCCCTGTGCTAAGCACTTTACAATTATTACCTCATCTGGGCCTCACAACAGCCCTGACAGATAGGTGCTAATATGATCTCCATGTTACAGATAAGAGAATTGAGACACATGCAGGTTAAGTGATGTACCCGCATAGGAAGGCTTGTTTTGATCTCAGGTCTTTCTTGACTCCAGACCCATTGCTCTACCCATTGTGCCACCCAGTGGAAGCACTCCACTGGAGACCTCATAAATATTTCATATTTATATAAATACTATATTGATATAGATTTAATATCTAATAATATAGGTTACAACTTGATACTGCTAAGTCTCCTTCCACTAGATTTTTCACTAATTCTTTTCATATTCTTAATTTTTTGTTCTCTCAGGTGAGTTTTGTTATTCTTTTTTAGTTCAGTTAGTAGACTTCAAACTCAGTAGGGATCAGTAGAGTAATGTAATCATCACAAAAGCTAATGTGGGTAGCAGTTGGGGGGATATTTTAATTGCAATGGCATTGAATATATAAATTAGTTTAGGAAAAAATGTCATTTTTATTCTGTTGGCTCTACCTACCCATGAACAATTAATATTTTTCCAATCATTTAAATCTGATTTTATTTGTCTAAAAGGATTTTTAAAAATAGTTTTGTTTATATAGTTCCTGGGTTTGTTTTGGCAGTTACACTCTGAGATATTCTATACTGTCTGGGTTATTTTAAATGGAGTATCTCTTATTATCTCTTCTTACAGGGTTTTGTTGATGATAAATAGGATCTGATCATTTATATGGATTTACTTTATATCCTGCTACTATGTTAAAGTTATTAATTGTTTCAACTAACTTTTAGTTAATTAAGTGTTCGGGATTTTCCATGAATATACATCATATCATCTACCAAAAAAAGAAAGATAACTTTCCTCATTCCCTACTCTCATTTCTTCTATTTTATTTACTTCTGTTATTGCTATTGCTAGGATTTTCAATTCAATATTGAATAATATGTGGGCATGCCTGTTTCATACCTGAGCTTACTGGGAAGTCTTCTGTCTTATCCCCATTACAAATGATGCTTGCTGATGGTTTTAGATAATTTTAAAAATCAATTTAAGGAAAAATTTATTTCCCATACTTTCAAGTATTTTTAATAGAAATGAGTATTGCACTTTATGAAAAGGTTTTTCTGCATCTATTGAGATAATCCTATTATAAACTTTCATTATTGATATAATCAATTATGTTCATATTTTTCCATATGCTAAACCATCTTGCATTTCTGGTATAAATCCCACTTGGCCATAATGTATAATCTTTGTAATATATTATTGCGATCTTTTAGCTGGTATTTTATTTAGAATTTTTGCATGCATATTCATTAATGGAGTTGGTCTGTAATTCTCTTCCTCTATTTTGACTCTTTCTGGCTTAGGTATTGTATTTGCTTCATAAGAGGAGTTTGGTAGGATTCCTTCTTTGTCTATTATTCCAATTAATTTATTTAACATTTTAATTAGTCGATCTTTAAATGTTTGATATAATTCACTTGTAAATTCATCTGGTCTTGGTGCTTTTTTTCTTAAGAAGTTCTCTTATGGCCTATTCACTTTTTCCCGCCTAAAAATAGGTCTATTCAGATATTCTATTTTCTCTTTCACTAATTTAGGCAATTTAGTTTTGTAAATATCCTTCCATAGATCATTGAATTTGTAAAATAACAAATAATTGGATAAAATCACTCCTTACACTTGCTTTAATTTCGTCTTTGTTAGTTGTATATTCACCGTTTTCATTTTTAATACCAATGACTTTATTTTCTTCTCTTCTTTTTTAAAAAAAATCAAATTAACCAATGGTTTATCTGTCTTACTGCTTTTTTTCAACTCCTAGTTTTATTTATTAATTCAATGGGTTTTTTTTTGCACTCGATCTTGTTACTCCCACCTTTAAGTTTTAGGGTTTCCAATTTAGTGTTTAATTGAGGATTTTTAGCTTGTCCCTTTTCTTTTTTTAAATTGTATATCCGATTCATTAGTCTGCTCTTTCTCTATTTAAAGTACATCAATCATTGAGAAGTCATGACTTCTCTCTATTGTCAGTTTCCATCTAATCTACACCAAGAAGGGCCTATTCTTTAATACTCTTCTTTCCCTCATATATGGCCAGAGAACCCACTCAACAGTCCTTTTTATCTCTCTTAGATGGCTTTGCCAGTCTCAGCTTCTTCTGTCCAGAGCCTCAGATCCTCTATTTTTTCAGTGCTTTGCTATGCTCTTGCCTTCACTCTCTGTTACTTGCCTTTGTTTTCAGCTTTTCTATATGCATTTAAAAAATTTTAAGCTAATTAGTAAATTCACAGCACACACACAGATCTCTATAATATATTCTCATCTTCCTCCTTATTAGAACTGCTTCTTTTTGTGTCATTCTAGAGCATTGCTGAACACTGTTTAGATAACATCTCCTATTGAATTTTAGTTCACAAAATCCTTTCAGTCATTCCTCTAAACCTTCTGAAATCTATTCTCCCAAGATCTAGGTTACAAGCTAGATTATACCAAGCCTTCCTTCCATTAATCACAAACTCTAGGCTAGCACGGTCACTTTCCCCTGGTTCCTATAATTTGTACCCCAGCAACCAGTTCCTCCATGTTGATAAGAGTTAGACAAAAAATAGAATTTTTTCTTTTGCATAGAATAGAAACAACCTCTGTTGGTTCTATCACCTTTTGAAGGAGGAAATTATGATTAAAACAAGTCAAGAAGTATTAACTGCTCTGCTTTGGGGGAGGGAGGGTGAGACAGAAATAGTGACAGAGGAATACAGAGATGGGGGGGTGCTTCTTAGCTAGCTATTCACTTCCCAAACCACTTTTCACTCCCTTGCTTCCTTTGCTTTCAATGGGAAGCTGTTAAGAAAACAATCTGAGCTCTCAGTCTTACCTTCTTGCCCAAGACGTTATCCTCATTGACTATCAGTTAATGCTGGTACTGTCATTTGTGTCCATATTGACCACCAGAAGTGGGCAGGTGTCATCCAGTTGGGTAAGTCTGGGGAGGTTATCTGTCGCTTCATGAATGTAGACCTCAGAGAAAGTGGCATACCTCATTTTTGTTGCTAAATCCACAAAGAGCTGCCTCAGTAGGCCACATCAAGGATCTAGAAACCACTCTTACTCTTCTCTTCTTCCCTTACTCTCCTTCTTGCTCCTTAGACTCTCGTACACCATTCTTTGAATAGCATGCAGCTGCTTCTTCCACATGGCACCCAGTTCCTTCTTTAGGAAGAGGCTTACATTCTGGGGGACATTCTTCCTCCCTCCAGTCACCTGAATGATTGTTTTCCTCCTGCCACTTTAGAATCCCTCCTCCCTGAATTCTTTCTGCTTCTGATTTTTTAATATTAAATTTTGTTTTTAAATGAATCTTCATTTTCTCTTCCTCCCAACCACCCTAATTTGAGAAAAGAAGAAACTAAACCCCATTATAAACATGTATATTCAAGCAAAATTAATTCCTACAAAGACTATGTTTTAAAATGTTCAATCTGTACTGAGTTTGCCATCTCTCTGTCAAGAGATGAGGAGCCTGTTTCATCATGAGTCCTCTGGAATTGCGGTTAGCAATTGTGCTGATAAGAATTCCTACATATTTCAAAGTTGATTGTCTTCAGAATATCATTGTTATCATATAAACTGTCCTGCTGATTCTACTCCTCTACACATTAGTTCATACAAATTTCCCCAGGTTTCTCTGGAACCATCCTCTTCATTTCTTGCAATACAGTAGTATTTCATCACCTTCAGATGCCATGACTTGGTTAGTCATTCCCCAATTGACAAATATCCTTCAATTTCCAATTCTGTGCCACGCCCCAAGCAGAACTGCTATAACTAGTTCTGTATTTATGAGTCTTTTTCCTCTTTATTTGATCTTTTTGGAGAAATAGACATAGGAGCAATATTGTTGGGTCAAAAAGTATGCACAGCTTAATATGTTTGAGGGCATAGCTCAAATTATTTCTCATAATGCCTGAACCAGTTCACAATTCCACCAGCAATGGAATGTAATATGTGATATAACTGTTTTACCACATCTCCAGCACTCGTAATTTTTTCATTTTTCTTAACTTTGCCAATCTGATGGGCATAAGGAAGAACATGAACTGTTTTAATTTTCGTCACTCTGTTAGTGATTTAGGAAATATTTTTTTTATGTAACTATTGATGGCTTAGATTTCTTCCTCTGAAAACTGTTCATATTCTTTTAAGATTTATCGATTGAGAAATCCCTCTTATTACCATGAATTTGAATCAATTTCAAACATATTTATAAATGAGACCTTCATGAGAGAAACTTTCTGCAAAGATTTTTCCTGCTTTTTACCAAGTACTCATCTAATTTTAGCCACATTGGTCTTGTTTGTTCAAATATATATATTTTTAATTTTATGTAATCAATATTGTCCATTTTACCTACTGTGATCCTCTCTGTCTTTTGTTTGCTCGTGAAATCTTCTTTCCATAAATCTAACTGGTAATTTCTTGCTTGCTTCTCAACTCTATTTATGATGTCGCCTTTTGTGTCTACACCAGGTATCCATTTGAAGCTTCTCTTCATATTCAATGTGAGATATGGATCTATATCAAATTTCTAATGGAAATGAATATAATGATGTGCTCTTTCTCCCATTTGTTGATAAAAATACTTAAAGATTGACATTTTCACCTAAGGACTGATTTGGTGGCAGCCCCTGAATTTAGGGATGTTGTCTCCTTGCTGTCTTTATCTTTAATGACGTTATTGAATGCTTCTATACTTATTCTTAGGGGCACCTATTCTTTAAGATTGAGTTATTTAGTCACCAATTAATTCTGAATCCTAGCTTCATAAGTCTTTTATTCAGTATCTTTCATATTGCACCATCATCCATAAAATATATATTTAATATTTCTTCTTTTGGAATATGTTTCTGAGGTTTGTAATCCTCTAATGCAGGTTCATTTTTGTTAACATGGAATACATAACTACATTTACTAAGTGCCTACTGTGTGCCAGGCACTGTGCTATTACTGGAGAGTAACGTGTACAGTCCTTTCTATTCCTATTCAATAAACTTCAGAGAGCTCTCATGTCGAAATTTTCTCAACTTGAATTCAGGTCCTTCATTTATTTTGTTTATTTTTTATTAGATGTACTAGATCTGAGAAAAGTAAATCAAGACACCCCACACCCGTTATTATTGTTTTGCTTTCTATTTCTCCCTGTAAGTCATTTAATATTTCCTTTATTTTTTTAAGCAGATAGGTTGCCTAAAAGTGGATATACTTAAAGAGTTTGTATGGTAGAAGTCAGGAAGTCTCGAGTTCAAATCTGACCTAAGAGACTTATTAATTATGTAGCCTTGGACAAGTCACTTAACTTGCATCTGCCTCAGTTTCCTCAACTATAAATGGAAATAATAATAGCACCTACCTCCCAGGATTGTTGTGAGAATCAAATGAGATCCTGATTTTTCAAGTGCTCAGCACCATCACATAATAGATGCTGAGAATGCTTGTTTCTTTTTTTTCTTTCTGTAAGTATTAGTTGCCATGTCATGTGGTGGATAGATGTTTAGTAGGGCTACTAATTCCTTGTCTATGGAGTTTCCCTGTTTATCTCTTTTCCTTAAGCCTATTTTTGCTGTTGCTTTGTCTGAGATCATGATTGCTACTTATGCCATTTTTTCTTACTTCAGCTGAAGCATAATCAAATTTCCTCCAGCTCCTTATTTTAACTCTGTTTTCTTCTTTCCATTTCAAATGTCTTTTGTGTAAACAACACATTGTTGTGTTCCACTGTGATTCATTCTGCAGTCCTCTTTTGTATTGTAAATGAGCTCATCTTCACACTCACAGTTATGACGTTTAATTGTGTATTTCCTTCCATTATATTCTTTTATCTTTTTTTCCTTCTCTTTGTTTCCCACCCTCTTTTTATAAAGAAAAGGGTGTTGAGATACAGACTGAGCTCAGCACCAGCACACTAGGTTTGGTTCAATCAGCCCTTTCCCCTCTTCTCTTGCCTTCATTCAGTCACAAAATGAGTTCTTATGCTTTCTTTCTTTTCCTTTAAGTCCCTCTTGGAAATCCACCCATTTAGTTTGAGTTTGTTTTGCTTCAGACCAATCCCTTCCTTAACCTACCCTATTCCTATTCCTTTCTTTACCTTATCCCTTTCCCATGTTGAATGAAATATACTTCAGTGCCCAGTTGTGTTTCCGTGAACTTGTATTCTTCCTTTCATTGACCAGTTCAGATGAGAATGAGGTTGAAGTGTCACTTGCTTTGTACCACACCTACTCACTTCTTTGTATAAATTTCTAGGAGTGTATCCCAATTAGGTGAGATAATTTTCCCCATCATTCCTCTCCTTTCCTTTTCCTTACCTAACATATTTCCCTTCCAATCTCTACAATTTTATTTTAGAACCATCAAAAAATAACATAACCACTCCCAGGGCTTCATCTAATTAGATGTCCCCCATGGGGTGGCTAGGTGATGCAGTGAATAGAATATCAGCCCTGGAGTCAGGAGGACCTGAGTTCAAATCCAGCCTTAGACACTTAACACTTACTAGCCCTGTGAACTTAGGCAAGTCACTTAACCCAACTGCCTTCCAAAAAGCAAAAACAAACAAAATAGATGTCCCCTGTAATTCCTGATGATAATACAGTTCTGAGGGCTATCTTGCTACATTTGAATATAAAAAATTTATCCCTGCTTGTTCTCATGATTGCTTGCTTATATTCTCCTTCTTATATGTTTCTTGATGCTTGTGTCTGTGTTTCAAAATTTCTACTCAGGGGTCTCTCTTATCTTAGAAATCTTCTGTTTCATTAAAGATCTACTTTTCCTCTGTAGGATTATATTGTTTTACTGGATAATTAAATCTTGTTTACAAGCTTATTCTTTTTGCCTTCTAGAATATGGTATTTCAAGTTCTCTATTTCTTTTTTAGTGCTGGCTGCTAAATCTTCTGTGATCTTGACTTCTCTCTACTTGAATTCATTCTTTCTGGCTGCTCTCAGTGTTTTTCTTTGACTTAGAAGCATGCTGTTTTGGCTAGCATGTAGCATATGATACGATAGGACAGAATGAATATAATATGTAATGTAACGAAATGAGATGAATACTATTTTCTTTACGAGGTGACCAGCGGATTCTTTCTCTTCTTACTTTGTGCCCTGATTCGAAGAGACATGCACAGTTGGATGATTTTTTGAACTGTTATATCTCATTGCTTTTTGTTTGGTCATGGTCTTCAGGTAGTTCAATGACTCTTTTTTTTTTTTTGCTTTTTTTTTTTTTTGGAGGGCAGTTGGGGTTAAATGACTTGCCCAAGGTCACACGGCTAGTTTTTGTGGTTTTTAAGTGTCTGAGGCCGGATTTGAACTCAGGTCCTCCTGACTCCAGGGCCGGTGCTCTATTCACTGCGCCACCTAGCCGCCCAGTTCAATGACTCTCAAATCTCTTTCACTTATTACCTAGATCATCTGCTTTTACTCTCATACCTTATATTTTCTTCCTTTTGTACTTTTGACTTTGTTTTAATATTTCTTATTGTTTCATGAGGGTAAGGATTCATACTTCTTGCTCCAAGCACTTAATTCTCTTCCTATGATTACTTCTCTTCCATGGTTTCCTTTTCTATTTTTTCTTCTAGCTCTCTCATTTGGTTTTGAAAAGTCATTACATAACACTTTATTTTTTTTTTATCTTTCCTTTATCTTTTCCAGGAATTCTAGTAGAACTTGTGCCCAAACTGTATTTTTCCTTGAGGTCTTGCTTGTGTATGTTTTGGAGTAATTTTCTTTTGTGTGTGTGTGTGTGTGTGTGTGTGTGTGTGTGTGTGTGTGTATGTGTGTGTGTGTGTTTAGCATCCCTGTTACTATAATAGCTTTTTATTGTGTGATTCTTTTGTTGTTGTTGCTGCTTCCTCATTCTTCTATCCTACTTTCTGACTTCAGACTGTATATATTAAGGATGGGTTTGGTGCACTTCTGGGAGGAATTCCAAAGCTGAACATTCACCTATTTCTACTAATCTCTTTGGAAAAGGAAATGTCAAACCACTCTTTGCTAAGAAAACCCCAAATGGGGTCATGAAAAATTGGACATAATTGAAATGACTGAACATCAACTACTTTGTTTGGGGTATTTAGTGTTGAGTTATCAGAGGATCTCAGGAATAACTCAGGCTGGAGGACTGAAGACTTATGGTATTCTCAGAGTGGTTTGATTCAGGATAAAGTCTGATCATTGCCCTCCTGTTCTAATCTCCCCAAGTGCCTGACTTGGGTTTGGGTTTATGCAACATTTCAATTGGTTTACCTCTAACTGAGAGTTCCTAGACTACTGCTTGACTCAATCACTATCAACCAGCCGATTCTACAGATTCAGAGTGATAGAACTTTAGTCCTTCCTTTGTTCTGAGATTCCAGATCTGGTAATTCAGCTGTAGGCTCCAGGATGGGCTATCACCTGGAAATCAGTCACCATTCAGCTCCCAGAGTCCAAGACATATAGCCACTATTTCCTTCTAAACTTGTTCTTTGTTCAGTACAGCCAATGGCCAAATAGCACTCCTCATAGAACATTACCCCATGTGCAGGTGCCCTCCTCAATCCACCCTTGATCTGTGACCCCAAAATAGGCAGTGAATAACATAGCAAAGAGTTGGCACCTGCTCCTACATCTTGCATAATATCAGGGTCCCTTGCATGGGTCTGGGACCTCTTCTTTCCTTGGTCCAGAGCTTAGTCTTCTTTCAGTTTCTATATTAGAATGCTCTGTAATATAGATCACAAATCCCCTTAGTAAAAGGATTTGTTCTGTGAAGGTTGGATTCAATCAACGGGCCTCACTTGAGGATCTAGAAGGCCACATGTGGCCATGAGACTGCAAGTTCTGCACCCCTGCTCTACAAATTGCATCCTTGCCAGACCCCATCCCCAGTATCTACAGAGCTCTTTGTCTCCATATGTTGATTTGGGGCTGAGATATGGCTAAATATGATTTATTAGACTTCCTAATCAGAACTTAGTCTGGCACTTTTTCTAGATCTTTATGAAGAAACTGTCTTGGGGGAGCACGGCTGTTCTTTGTACTGTTACTCTGAAATCTTGGCTCTGGCCTACTAAATTTCTAAAAATCAATAATTTTCTGCCTCTGCTAATCTGGAATGTGGAATCTATGAGTGAGACTAGCCTGCATTTGGAACATGTACAGCAAGCACATGACTATGGTTACTCCCATGGCATACTCCAGGAAAGTCACTGCAAAACTCCTCCTGGTCACACTGATTAATATTCTCATACTTGTTTAATGAACAGCTTTGGGATAGTTCTACCTTAGCCCCTCAAGCATCTCTGCAAGATCTCTGCAACCTGGCATTTCCCTCTTATAACCTTCATTTCCTTTCTCTCAACAACCCTTAATTCCAAGATTTCAAAGACATTGATCTGAAAATGCTATTACACTCAGTGTCGTGGACCGACCACTGTGAATAACACCATGAGATCTGAGCTTAAGTCCCGCTTCCCAAACTGATTATATGACCATGGGAAGATCGCTGGCCCTCTCGGATCTGTTTCCTCATCTGTAACATGGAAATAATGAGACCTATCACGACAAGCTCCTAGGATCCAAGGGGGGAAAGCACCGTATAAAGCTTAAGTAACAGCACATGAACTGTTGTGGCTAATGTTTCTAACCCTTCCTATGATGAGCTTTAGAAGCCTCCAATAACTTCTTCTACTCTTAATGGACTCTACCTTATGGAGCCGTCATTTCATAACAGACTGAAGTAAGTGATAAAAAGAAAATAATTAAACTGTTCTCATGCACTCTGGAAATGTTACAGGAATTAGTTGATATAGATTGAAAACAACTCACTTGTTAACTAATGGGCAATAGAACAGGAAAGGGGAGGAAGGTGTCTGAACCACTTACCTATTAGCTGCTGACGAGGCTAATATAGGCCAATGTAAAGGAATGCATCAGTTATTAAGTCCCAGGTACAGACTTCTCTCTCCTTGCAACAATGCCAAACCACGAAGGCTTTAGATACCCAGTGGGAGGATCAGGTCTTTGTTGAGGCAGTTCAGAGTTTAATTCAAACAGGGCAGTTTAGGGGTTCCACCCTACTTAGGGGATATCGTGATAGGTTTGAGTCTATCCCATGGTCCAGGGGCAGCCAAGCTATCCTGGCCTCTCTGCTGTCCTTAGCACAAGCATAAGGTAGGCTCAGTGAATGCTTGGGAGTTCTCCTCTGCTCCCTCCCAATGGCCATAGGTTTGCGTGAATCCAACTAAATAAATACAACCAGTAACTACAAGTTTACTTTTTGTCCCCCTTGTAAATGTGCCAAAGTTAGGTGCCACAAAACACTGGGGCTCTAGCACTCCTGCTGACCTGAATGGCAGAATAATGGATGAACACCACCACCTCCCAAGAGTCCAAATCTACATTCTTCCCAAGAGATAACTCCTTCCCTTCTCTGTTCTCTGGCCAGTTTGGTAAGGGTGACTTGCAGAATGTCCACTTCAATGGACATTTGTGTTTTGCAGCCTTAGATCTGGGAGGGAGCCTGGGGACCATTGAAACCAATCCCCTCATTCTACATCTGAGAAAACTAAGACCCAGAGGACTTTAGCCACATCCCCAGGGTCCTATTTCTCGTAAAATGATAGAAGTGGGGCTCCCACTCAGTCATCGAACCCCCAATTCAGCCGTTGTTCCATCATAGGCTCTCAGGATGTAGAAACCCTGCAGTATCTGACCTCAAGGAGCTCATGTCCACTGGGGAGGAGAGAGCCCTCGCTGATAGAAATGAACAGTGGGAGAAACTGAGTCTCAGAGGTGACCATGAGGAGCTAGTGCATTCTAAGCATGTGGGATGATCCCCACCAAAGCACAGAGGTGGGAAATGGGAAGGGGACCCTTTGACTGAAGTTGAGATCTTTAGACAGCAACATGGCTGCCCTTTACTCTGCAACATGCTGCTCCCTACATTTCTGGCCACAGGATAGTCTGGGGAGGCAGACTGTCTGGAATGGACCTGCTGATTTGTACAGATTATAATCCCATAAATCTTTCTCTCTGCTGTTTCTCCAACTAATTTTTCTTCTTTTTCCCCCTGGGGAGGGTGGTGGTGGTAAATAATTGATGACATTCTGCCTTTCTTTCTTTTTTTGAAATAAATGTGAATAATGCGGGAAAATCCTCTCCCCCTCTCCAGGCCTCAGTTTATTTCTTCTGTCTGACCTTCCCTTCCAGTGTCCAGCAGTCTCATATGTCTTAGTTCAGGCATTAGTGGCCTTTTAGGGCTGAGACTGATCCATAAGCTTTTGCTGAGCCCCAGTCCTTCTTTCCTTGGAAAAATCTTGTCTAATAAACTGTTCTTCCTGGTTTTCCTCAGCTCCTTTCTGTATTTAGGGGCAGGGAATTTCTCAGCCACTGAGGAGATGTTTATGTAATAGAGCCAGCCCAAAGCTAGACTCAGGAGGACCCGAGGATCACAGTGCTGGTCCCATATTCCATGCCCCTTCCCCATGCCTTGGATGCAAGCCACTATAAAGAGAATGGGCACAGGACATGTACGTTTTGACAGGAGGAGTTAGAAAAGAAATGGTTTCTGGCCTATTAAAATCATTGTGAGGGTCAAGGTTAGGGGGTGAGAAGGCAGGATAATCCATGAGTCATTATGAGGCAGTGTGGGAGGGCAGAAAGAGGGATGGATTTCAAGATGGAGGATTAGGATCCAACCCTCTGTTACCCTTTATTCCCTGGCTAACACTGGAGGTGTCTCCTCCCTGAACTTCAGTCTCTTTTTCTCTGAAATGAGAACATTGGACTGGTTGTTCTCTGAGGACCCACCAATACTGGGATGGCCACAAAGACCCTGCCAGGAGGTCTGCCAAAATTGCCCAACTGCTCTTCCCCTCCCCCCTCTCCATCATTCCTGATATTTTCTAGAAAGTTGGGCTAGCCATTCTAAGCTGTTAATGGCTGACAATGACTTCAGGTTCGACTGATTACTCATAGATTCCCACATACATTTTAACCAAGGCCTTCAAGGCCTTAACCCAAAGTTTAGACTAAGAATGGGATTCCAGACACTATTGCTGGTAAATTGTTCTTTTTGTTCATTGTTTCTCAATCATGTCCAACTCTTTGTGACCCATTTTGGGTTTTCTTGGCAGAAATACTGGAATAGTTTACTATTTCCTTCTCTGGCTCATTTTACAGATGAGGAAACTGAGGCAAACAGGGTGAAGTGACTTGCCTGAAGTCACATAGCTAATAAATGTCTGAGGCCAGATTTGAACTCAAGTTCTCCTGTCTCTATCCACTGTGCCACATAGTTGCTCCTAGCTTGTAAGTAGGGGAGTTTTAATAGCAACAAAGGATATTTTCAGACTACTTGAAAGTGTCTTTTATATCCATCATCCCATTTAAGCAGGTGTGCAAGGACAGCATCTTCCCCATTTATTATATGAGGGAGTTGAGGCTCAGGGGTGTTAGTAGTTAACATGGGTGCAGGACTAGCAAATGGTAGAGGCTGGACAATAGCTCAGGTGTCCTGACCCTTGGCAGAGGGCTCTTACCACCCCACTGGGATTCTCTGAGAATCTCTGCACAGCCCCATCTCCCAGCCTCCTCCACTGGGGGTTATGAGAAACTCTCCAGGTCCCAGCTACATCCCCTGGGTCAGAGCTCTGTCCATCTGCACATGCTTTTAATTCCTCATGCCTGTTTCCCAGGCTCTTGGTGGTTTTGAAAGGACCTCTTAGTGGAGTCCTGGACTTTCTCAGAGACCCCGTCCTACTTCTCAGAACAATTTCATCCTCTGTTCCATTGTTTGCTGAATCAACAAGCTCCATCACTGAAGAACGCAATCCCTTTTCCTGCGGCCGACCTAACAAGCCTTGCCAGTTTCTGACTCAGGAAGCTGGCACTCGCCCAGCTTCAGCGGAGTCTGGGAACTCAAACATGAGCCTTGTGTCACTTGGGGGCATGGGGAAGCTGGTGGGTCCCCTTTCCACAACCTCTCCACTCATGCCTGCCTTTCCCCTACCTGGAGATCTGACAGTTCTCAGGAAATTCTATCATTGGTGAAGATTTGCATTCCTGAATCCAATGACACTCCCACACAGTCAAGGTGAGATCTAAACCCAGGTCTTCTGAACCCAAACCCAGCATTCTAGCCAGTGTTGCATAAGAAGTTCAGTGCTTTCTTCCCATTCTGCTCTCACAAGTGAAAGTTAAGGTCCCTTGCAGCTCCATGGTAGGGAAAGGAGGTGGTAGAAAGGAGATCTTGGTCTAGTACAATTCACCTCAGAACAAAAGATAGTACAAGAGAAAGAATTTTCCAGCCAAGGGAACCCTCAAGGACTAATAGGTTGGGATCATGTCTGAGAGGGCAGCAAGAAAGGGAGGATGGACTCATCCTTCCATTAAGACCCTTACACAGTTCTACTAGAGGGCATAGGGAATGTACATGGAGAAAGGACAGAGAAGATGAGAAAGAGCAAAAAGAGGCTGGGGATTGGGGGTTAGGGTGGGGGTAGCCAGAGAAGGCTTTGTGAAAGAAAAGGCATCTAAATTGAGGATTAAAAAAATAAGGATTCTGAGCTTTCACATGCACATTTTGGCATAGGGTGGAACAATTTATGTCATTGCATGTAGATAGGAGGTTGAATGATGATCTGGGAACCAGCTGAGAATGTGGTTTAGCTCAGATACAGAGTATATGACAGGGAGAAATGAGGTGTTAACTTGGAAAAATAGGCTGGAACCAGCTCATGGAAGACCATGAATGGCAGGCCCAGCCATTTGTATTTCATCTTAGAGGCAATAGAGAACCAGAAATGATTCTTGAGAACAGCCATGGATTTGTGGCACTGCCAGACCTGTACTAGAGGAAGATTCTTTTGATTGAAGGAAATAGAAATCAGAGGGAGAAGGACCAATGAAGAAGTCACAAGAGTTGTCCAGATGAGAGGTGATAAGAACCAGAACCAGGAGAGGAGAGATGAAGATGGCCATGAATAGCAGTGGTGGTAGAATCAACAGGACTTGGTGACCAGTTGGACTAACAACCAGTAATGGAGAGGAAGCAGTCCACAAGGACCTTGAGTTTTTGATAAATTAGGGACATTATTGTTGCTGTGTTTTTAAATAACAATTCACATAATCCTTGCCTTTTATAAACTCTAAATTTTCCAAACCTCAGAATTAAATGTCAGGCAAAAGTAGTGTGTGTTTTTTTTCACGGCAGAAAAATGTATCTTTATTGCTTTATAGTTAAAAAAAAAAAAGCAAAGAGCTGATTCAGATCTGTCAGTTCCTAGGCTTTCCAAAAAAGTCTTTCTCGTATTTGTGTTTGTAAAAGTACAATGAAGTTAGCCTAGGTCAATTGGAGGATGTCCTCATTGGGGTGTCAGAAGGCAAACTGCATAAGCCAGGCCCATCAGCAGTTACCGGGCAAATGAGTTTTCCTGAGAGCTAATCCTCCCTCTCCCTCCCCCACCCCCATTTCAGCTGGGTTTGGTTGAGATGAGCCTTTTCTTTAATAACTTTTAGGCCATTTTTGTTGTTTTAAGCATTTATGTGACTGAAACCCAGCCTGTGACAGTAGTGGTAAAATGCACTTTATAGTACAAGAAATCATGGGGCAGGGTTTTTCTATTTCACCTCTTTGAAAGTGATCCATTTAACCTGCTAGAGGGACTCACTCCTCTTTGTTAGAGCTTACTCTGTCCTCACCCTGTCCCCTGCCCTTCCTTACGTGGGCAGCTGCCAAGATGATGTCATTGGAAAGAAGTTAAGATGGATCCTCTACCACCTGCACGGGAGCTGACCAGCACCTAATGTATGCTGAACCCTGGGGATACAGAAGACAGAGACAGAAACCAAAGCTGCTGCTCCAAAGGTGTTATGTCCCATCAAGCAGCTGGGAGGTTCAGTGGATGGAGCCCTGGACTCTGAGTCTCTGAGACCCTGGGCAACTCATCTCAGTTTTTGCACCTGCGAAATGGGGATGACCATAGCATCGGCATCTCAGGGTCATTGTGGGAATCAATCAAGATAATTTTTGTAAATACTCTGCAAAACTTAAAGAGCTCTATGTTGTTGTTGTTCAGTCATGTCTGACTCTTTGCAGCCCTATTTGGGGTTTTCTTGGCAAACATACTAAAGTGGTTTCCCATGTCTTTCTCTAGCTCATTGTAAGGAAACTGAGGCAAATAAGGTTAAATGACTTGACCAGGGTCACACAGCTGGTAAGTGTCAGAGGTTCCCAGGCCCAGAGCTCTGTCCATTGTGACATATACCTGTCCCTAAAGAGCTTTATAAATGGTAGCTCTTACTTCTCCCCAAATAGATAAATCTAGCCCCTATATCACTTGTCAGACCTTGGGTGAAGATATCAAGTGCCTGCCCACCCAAATCTTCTGTTCTTCAGACAAAACATGCCTAACTTGTTCAAACAGTTCTCTAATGGTGTACATTTGAACCCAGCCACTATCCCAGTCACAGTGTCAAGGATAGTTTCCACCTTGCGGGTTTCCTTCCTGTTCAGGCTGCACACGGTTTTCCAGGTGTGATGAGACTGGATCCTTCTGGAGTCTGTGCTTCCTTGTCTTAATGCAGCCTGAGCTGGAGCCAGCTTTTTTGGTCGCTATGTCATCCCATTTACTTAGATTGAGCTCGTAGTCCTTTTACGTCCCTGTCCCCAGTATTGTCGGGTGAACTGCTAACCAGGCATGCTTCCGGCATCTTAGAGATATCCTGTTAATTTTTTAACTTGTGTATAAAAGATTGCATTTACTTAATTCCATTGACTTTTAGCTTACTAGATTCAGCCCAGCACTCAAGCCTCTTCAGATCTTTTTGGATCCAGACTTTTTCTTTCACCTTCTTAACTGCCTCCCAGCTTTATGCCATCACCAATTTTGTGAGGACAACATTAGTGCCTTTACTGAAGGCACTGGTACCATTTTTAAATAGTACTGACCCAACTACAGATCTCTGGAGCATGTCACTGGACTTCTCCCAAGATGCCTCAGCATCATTAATAATAATTATTCATTGCATCCACCCATCTAATCAATTCCAAATCCATCTAACCATACTGTCATCTGGTTCCAATTTCTCTATATATTCCACAAGAAAAATGCTTTGCTAAAACCCAGTAAATCTACATCTGTAGCATTCATCTGTTCTACCTGTTTTTTTTTTTGTTTTGTTTTGTTTGGTTCAGATCTATGACCTCATTCACATTGAAAACTCTCAGCTTCCTTTCCCTCACAGTGGGGAAACTCCCTTCACCAATTCATATCAGCAAGTGTTTGGAGATTTATATTTTTCAAGAATTGCCTGGGGGTAATGAGGGGTTACATGACTCATCCAAGGTCACACAGCAAGCATTTATCAAAGGAAGAAAAGAAGGAAATAAGCATTCATTAAATGCCTACTGTGTGCCAGGCATGGTGCTAAGTACTTTGCAAATATTATTTAATTTGAAACACTGAAAATAGGTGCTGTTATCTTTATTTTACAGTTAAGGAAACTGAGGCAGAAAGAGCTTAAATGACTCGTCCAAGATCACACAGATGGTCAGCAGTCTTCCTGACCTCGGACTCTACACTCTATTCACTGCAGCGCCCCCTAGTGCCTCTCAGAATCAGAATGTTGATCGAGTCTTGGTGCTGAAACTGTCTCATTATGTATTCACTACACCTGCCTCCCACCAGTCTGGTAAACCCATCACGGAAGGCGAGGAGCTCAGTCTGGCCTGGGCTGTTCTCACATCCGTTTGCAGATGCTCATCAGCCCTGCCTTTAATAACATGTGTTAGATTTATCCTTGGACATTGCCTGCCTAGAGAGTGTTTGCACTGCCCCCTCTTCCTTCATTTGAAAAGCAGGACATTCGCCCTCCTCCTCCTTTGCTCCTCCAAGATTTGTCCAAGATCCTGTACAGCGACTCAGTCTTCACATCTCTGTGTTCTTTCACTGGCCAGAGAGGGAGTTTTTCTGTGCCTTGTGACTGAAACTCACCACAGGCAGCTGGGGCTTTCTTACTAGCTCCTTCTTGATCTCGGACTTTTACTGGCCAATTTTGTCCTGTTCTTTCTAGTGTGAACATTATTCTCTTTGCCAGAAAAAAAAATCAGTGTTGGCTTCCTGCCTCTTCTCCATCATCTGTTGTCATCATCTTGTCCCATCCACCCTAAGTTGTAGTCTTAGCCCTTCAGCATAACGGAGCTATAAAAAAAAAAAGGAAGGAAATAAAGAAAAACAGAAGGGAAAGGGAAAGGAAGGTAGGAAAGGAAAAGGAAAGAATGAAGGAAGAGAGGGAGGGAGGAAGAAAGGAGGAAGGAAAAAGTGTTCTTAATCTTTTCTAATTAGTCTTAACTGATTCTGAGTATGAACACTTCTGACACCATTCTTAAAGAGCCATGTCATGCTTCTGTATGTTTTTCCTGTTACCTCCCTTTGTTCTCACTTTTGTGTTTGCTTTTTAAAAAAATCTGGGGCTCCCTAGCTTGCTCATACTGAAAAGGAGGAGCTGCTCATAGTCCTGATCCTCCCCGGACAGGCGCTGAGTTTTGGACCTTCTCTTTTTCTAAGCTGAGCCTGTTCACTGACCATAGGATACCTGGTGGAGCCAGCTACTAATATCAAACTTAGTGCAAATACCCAGTCAGCTTAGCCCACTGAAGCTCATAACTTCTGATTCAAGAGATTCTGCAACCTCCACCTCTCCCCGAACTGGGGTTACAGGCACACCTAGCTAAGTTGATTGGTGTGGTCCCTGGGCATCCAATTGTTCTAATGACTTTTTTCTCTCTATGGAAATTGTTTCTCCATACATCTTTAGAATGGCATTCTTGAGAACTTTCTATCCTTCCTGGCCCACCTTTCCCTTTAGAACTTGGCTTCACCAGATCTTCCCTATCCTTCTCTTGAAACTTTTGCAATCTATTCACCTAAGATCTAAGTGTAGAACTGAATTTCTTCTCATGAATCTTAAATGGAGTATCCACTTTCCCCCAATCAGTATGACCTTGGGCAGGTTCTTTTCCCTCCCTTGGGCCTCCATTTCCCCATCTGTCAAATGAAGGGATTGGGCTAACTGATTTCTTAGACCTCTCCCAGCTCAATATCTTTTAACGATTGCATGAATTTTAAACCAGCCTATGGCTAGTTACTTTGTTTTAAAAATTGAATTAAAAAAAATTAACCAAAATCTACCTTCTTCCCCTGCTTTGTGCTCTTTCACCTAAAAAGAAAAGAAAACAAAGATCTTGTGACAAATATGTGTAGTCAATCAAAAAAAAATTCACTCACTACCAATGTCTATCTGTCCATTTATTTATCTATCCATCCATCTGTCTCTCTCTTTCTCTATCCACTTATCTATCCATCCGTCCATCCATCCGTCCATCCATCCATCCATCCATTCATCTATCTTCAGCTAGAATTATGTTGTAACTAAACACAGTTCCACCAACATAATTTGAAAAATTGAAATTGACATGACTACTATGGAAATATGTTTTGCAAGACTACACACGTATAACCCATTTCGAGTTGCTTGCCTTCTCAATGAGGGAGTGGTGTTGGGAGGGAATAAGAGAGAATTTGGAACTCAGAGTTTTAAAACCAAATGTTAAAAACTGTTTTTACATATAACTGGGGAAAATAAGCTAAAACACTGAAGTTGAGGCCATCAAAAATCAAAAGGGAAAATTTTCTAGTATCCTGAAATAAGAATGTTTGAAGAATGTGCCTAATTACGAGTCCAATAGACAAGCCATGCTCTTTTATGTCCCATTAAATCTCGTTCCCCCAATTTCTAGGAATAATCAAAATAATGTCACTGCTTTCCAATTTGCTTCATTAAGTAAGCACAAAAGAGATATTTAATTTCAAATACTGACAGTCAACATTCTGCACCTTTACTCAATGAGCCATTTTTTTTTTTTATTGAATCATCTTACGGAAGAAACTATTTCCTTAAGATTCCTGTCCATTACCCAGTGGCTTCCTGAGCTTGTCGTGATGTTTAAATTGTGTCAGACTTAGGTGAATTTGCAATTAAAATATGAGCCCAAATGAATGTAGAGCAAATATTGCAATGTGTTCAGCTAACCCTATGGACCTGATGTTCCTTAATTTTCTATTAAATTTCGTGGTCCAAACATATCATTCTTAGAGGCAATGAAAGAAAAAGTGAAATGTCAATGAAGTTATGTTTAGTGATCTTTCATGTTTGAGTGTCATAAAACCAGGGTTATGAATCTCCACTAGCAGAGGAAGGTTCATGAGAGGTTTACCAAGGAAATCAGAGCCCTAGTTCCATTGCTCACTTGCTATGTGACCTAGAGGAAGTGCCTTGCTCTCTCTGAGTTGCACTTTCTTCATTTGGATACTGGATGATTTCTAAGGTTCCTTCCTGAGATGACTTTCTATCTGCTCTGTCTGTACCTTGCATGTACATAGTTATTTACAGGTTGTCTCCCTCATTAGATGGAGCTCCTTGAGGGCAGGGACTGTCTTTTTTCTTTCTTTGCATACTAAATGCTTATTGACTAACCAATTGACTTTCTAGGTAAAATATTATTTATGTCTATATATTCCCACATTTGAGTTGAGTAGGAAGAGTAGAAACAAGAGAAAATTCTCTCTATAGAGGATTAACTTGCTTCCATTAGGTTGACAGTGGTTCTCAACTTTCCTAATGCTGTGACCCTTTAATACTTATATGTGGGCATATCTGTATATGGGCAGGCCACCTGGGGACAGATAGAGGAGTGGTGTCTCAGTTCCTAAGATCATCAGAAATAAGTGTTTTCCAATGGTCTTAGGTGACCCCTGTGATCCCTTTCAAAGGGCCATTCGACCCCCAGAGGGGTCACAACCAACAGGTTGAGAACCACTGCATTAGAGCATAAGATCAGCTTTTCCTGAGCTTCTAGCCTAGGATTGTGATTTTCTGCCCTAGGTTTTGGTTCTGCAGCTAGACTGTAAGCTCCCTGAGGGCAGGGGAGGAGTCTTATCCATTTGGCACAGGGCTAGGCTATACCTCCAGTAGTAAATGTTTACTGAGAGAGATGGGTGTGGGGACAGATAGGAACAGCTTTTGTTGCTGCTGAATCATTTTTCAGTCATGACCCCATTTGGGGCTTTCTTGGAAGAGATCCTAGAGCGGGTTAGCAACATTTTGTAAATGAGGAAACTGAGACAAGCTAGGTGAAGTGACTTACAAGGATCACTCAGCCAGTAAGCTTCTGGGACCACACAAAGAGGAGTCTTCTTGACTCCACGAGGTGGGACAATGCGTTGGCCGCTATTGGAATAGTCCAGGTAGGCGGCAGTGAGGACTGGTACTAGGTTGGTGACCCTAGCATTAAAGATAGAAAAGATGTGGCAAAGATTTAAAAATGACATGGTGTGAGAGCTGATTGCAAGTCAGAGGTGAGGGAGAGATAATTGGAAGCAAATGTTGAGGGACTGCCCCTGGGATTTGGGGTGAGCAGATGGTGGTATCTTGGACAGAGCCAAGGGGAAGTACCTAGAGGTGGATGTGACCTAAACTGTCTCCTCTCCTTTAAGGGGCATGTTGCTCTCCCCCACCCCCCACCAGGTAAGAGTCATTACAACCCTTTCCTGGGCTCTCCATCCTTCCTCAGTACCATGCTTATCTGTACGTATGTAATGGCAGCAAAGAAGTACTTAGCACCTTGTTTCAGTTTAAATTTCTTTTAAGCCTCGCCCATGATGATATCAAGTCTTTGTTACAAAAGAGAATTTGTGAACCCCTGTTGCTGCTGCAACAGGAAGGGGAGGAGCTAATGACCATATATAATGAAAAGCCCAAGCTGGGAAAGGGCAGAACTGAGAAGAGAACTCTTGTGGTGGCAGAGTCAAGAAGGAGAAAACTTGTGGTATCCCAGCACTCTGTCTGTTCTGTCTGTGTTGATCTGTGTTTGTAATAGTTTGTAGAGAAGGCTTGGGACCTTACTGGAAGCCCTGAAAGAGGATTTTCTGGTTATCTGTTTACAGAAGTCCTGGAGGAGGGCTTTGGAGGTCCTGGGACTTTACTGATGATTTGTGTTGTCCTTTCAGATCTTGATTGTGGGTCTGTTTTGATTTCTATGCTGATGATTTTTGTTGACCTCTTGGAACTTGTTTGTGGGTCTATGTTGATTTCACCAGCAGATAGTGAATTGATGATGGTGCAGCAATGTGTGTGAATGTTGTTTTGACTCTTAGTCTTTGTCTTCCCAGAAACAGAAACTGTGAAGGACTTAAGACTTAAGACTGGACACTGTGAACTTCAATATAGAACTGGACAAGGAGCTGGACGAGGAACTGAGAGCTGCCTAAATTTGAATCCAGGTGACACTTGGGTAGATTCAGACAGGAGCTGGGACTATGGAAAAGGAACCATGGAAGCTATAGCCATCCTCAAGTCAAGATGAAAAGACCTCTTCTTGGGTACTTAATGCTGACTGAGAAGATGATGATTTACTATGATCTAGGGGTGGAGAACTTTGACCTGCATACTTTGTGTCCCTTAAGGAGGCTTGCTTCTTAAGGACTGTTGTACCCAAACCCAAATCCCATGTCACTTTACACCACCTGACACTATACAGTCACCTGACTTGTGGCCCACTATTAAGCCCCTCTTGTATTTCTGCCTTCTTCCCTGTTTTATATTTTAGTTTGAAACTGCTTAAGGCATGTCTGGGCATATTGCTCAAGGCATGGTTCTCCTTCCCTAATTAGCATTTTATATTTTCCTTGAATCATTATAATATATGAAGTTCATTATGGTGCAAGAATCTTATCTAGGGACCACCCTGTCCTGCAAGCAGAGCCTCCACCCTCTTTGCCCAGAACATGACCCTAGCCTGTTCTGGGGAATTCCAGTCCCCTTTACCCCATGACCTCTCCACCCTGCTCTGGAAAGCTGATGACAGCCCTCTACCCTGTGCCCTCCACCCTGTTCTAGGAGGGAGTCCCACATCACAGGAAGGTTACACCCATGTACCCTTGTGCCATGTTCCCTAATTAGCCCTGAGCTACAGATTTAACCAATAGTTGTTCTTTGCTTCTGTACATCATGGCTTCAGCTAGCTCCCCTTCCTGATTGTGGTTTTTGTGGTTTTAACCTTTATATTCAGCTCTGTACCCCCAAAAGATTACTACCCAATTTGAGTTTGCCTCTGGGTAGTCACATGCTTGATCAATAAATTCACACCTAAATTTTATCTTGAACCCAGCTCTTGGCTAGCTCTTATTCTCTGCACAACAGGATGATTGAGTGAAGGATTTACTGAATAATATCTTTTGTTTAAAACTATGCGACCACTTTAGTCATAAGTTGTTATGTTATAACATTGTGAATGCTGTACTTTGGTTTCTGTGAATATTTTGCTTTAATTTACTGTTGAATAGAGAGTTCACTATACTGTGTAACCAGAACCTTAAAGCTGTTCACAGCAGCAGTCCTCTGGAAAGCTGCTCCTGCTTGGCTTTAAGGGTGGCATATGCCTTCTATTAGGCTATAATATCCTGATATACTTACATACTACTCCATGGTATAAAGACTGAAAGTTAAGTAACTTCACCCACTCCAGCCTCTGAAGGGTGTCAGGACTTCCCGCCCTTGGTACACCTTAATGCAGCCCCAGCATCCAACCTGCAGAAGGGGAGCCAAAGCAGGCTCTGACTCTGGTTGAAAGCTCTTTAGATTTCATCAATTCCAACCCTGTCATTTTGCAGATAGGAAGACTGAGACATGGAGACTGTAGTGTCACAGTGCCAGTAAGTGTCTCAGGCAGAGGGAAATTGATGCCAAATTGCTGTTAAATTCCTTTGTCACCGTCCAATAAACAAGGTTCTAATGAGGTGTCCCCAAGGATTCAGGGTTTATTTAACTACATTAAGAAACCAACATCAAATGAGCTATAGCAAGATGTCTTCACCACCTCCTTCTGTATCTCACCCTATCTGTCCCCAACAAGCAGGCTGAAATTGACTGCTCCTATCCCTCCTGGGAGCCCATCATCTGGGACAGTATTCAGCCTCTTGTCAGCTTTGATTTTGACTTTCATGCCGTCTAAAATCAATATCCTTAAACCCAACCTAGGTAAGGGTGAAGAAAGACGGGGTTATATATGTTTGTTTTTAAGAGAGATGTACCAAGGGCAAAATGTAATTCATAAGCAGAGCTTTTATAGTAGGTCCCTTTCTTTATCAGTAATTTCCTTAGTTTATGCTCCAAATTACCTCGATAAAAATTGGTGCATAGAGCCTTTATTTATGTGGCTTATTATATAAAGTGATAGGTTGTTGTGTCACTCATGGTAAAAATTCTATATACGAAGGACAAGACTGCTTGGGGGTGGGGGAGCAGCATGTGTGATTTTACCATCAACACACACAACCTGACAGTAACTCACAGTCTTTGCCTGAGGCTCTGGGATGTTCACATGGGCTTTGCCCAAGGTCACATGGCTGTTAATTTGTGCCTCTTTCCCCCCTTTCCAGAATTTTTTTTATATGTTTCAGGAATTGAACCTACTCTTCTTTAAGGGAGACTCTATTCTTACTTAGTTATGAACAGGAGATGGAGCCTATAAAACTGGCCCACTCTGCTGTCCTCAGAGATGGATGCCTCGCTAGAATTCCATCTCTATTACTAGAATAAGGAAAAGGATTTTTAAGTTCAAGTTGTTTTCCTGGTCACTACCTTTTAATAGGGAATTAGTGAACCAAGCTCTATCTAAAGGCATGACTCCCTTCCTCCTGAATGCTAGTAATACAAAAATTATCAGAAATGGTAAAGAATAAATAAACCCACTTCTCCAAGCCAATAGAAAACAGTAATCATTGGTATTATAAAATTATAATTTTTAGAACTGCCAGACAATATACAAAATACAGAGTGAACGAGTTCTCCTACTGGAAGTAAAATACCTCCAAGAGACAGAGACAAAGTGACAAAGAGAGAGACACAGAGAGAAGAGACAGAGAGAGGAAGGGGGGAGGGGACAGAGGCAGAGGCAGACAGACAAAGAGACAGAGACACAGAGATAGAGAGACAGAGAGAGACGAAACCCAGAGACAGAAATACAGACAGACAGACAGACACACACACACACATGCGTGTGCCCTGATTTCACCCAAAAGGAAACACCCCAATGTGTAGCAAGGTGGAAATGAGGGACATGCTGAGGTGGTGCTGGCTTGTCTATATGCTTGATTTTTCCCAAGCTCTTCTGTGTCCAGGCATGTCTCTCTGAAGAGAGCTTGGAACCACATATATCCTCTGTTTATGCCCGAAGTCACCATCAAATGCTCTCCTCTTACCAAACTCTCACTAACTTCATCCTTGACATACACAAATAAGGAGCACAGAATAGTGTGCTTTTAATTAATTTAATTAATTAAATTAATAAATTCTTGACTATTTGAATTAAGTGATAAGAAAATATTTGGACCTACTCCTGGATTAACCTAGAATTTAACAAAGAGAATAATTATGATAATGAGTCTAGCAGGCGGAGAGTGACCTACAAGGGATTCCAGGACCCATGGAATCTTCTTTCATGTGGAGATCTTCTTCTAACCTTAGTACATTTGAAAAATGGCCTTCCATTGGTTCTTGTTGAATAAGCAGTCTTCCTTCCTTCCTCACAACCTCCAGAGCTTTGTTCTGTGGGTTAGAAGTTACCAGGCTACTCTTTCATTTATTCAGGCTCTTATCTACCCTCTTCAATACAACAATTCTTGCCAATTCTTCCTTATAATAAAGGTCAATATTCAATCTTATAAAGTAACATCATCATTTTTATTACGTTGGTATTATCCTGTTGTGCATCCACCCAAGGACTAACCTCAGGTATGTGCAGAGACATGGGTGAGAAGAAAAAAAAGACCAGGGTATAGTTCAAGAAAGAACCATGAACTCCATTTAATGATATTATGAGTCAGGATTGTAAAAGTTTATTGTTATGCTATTCAGTGCTTCAGTGGGCAGGGGGGCTTTGGAAGCCTGCAAAAATGCAGGAGTTAGAAATACAGATTATATAGCCATAATAACATAAATCAGGTATCAATTATGCTAACTAGGTTACTAAAGGAGGGATTAGGGAGGAGTTGAGGAGTGGTCAGTGCTTAAAGGGACATGCACTTTTCATATCTACTGTGCAGGTGTATTGCCCATAATTCACTGGGAAAAAGTCCACAGGGGTGCTACCAAGAGGTGTGGTTTTTGCCTTGAAATGTCACCTAATTCAACTAGCAGTCAATTCTGAGTGAGAAGTGCCCAGTCTGTTCCCAATCAGTGTCCCTTTTGACAAGATGAATGTTAGAAGCTAGACTAACTGGGGCCTAATTGGTGAGGAATTATCTTACTGAAGGGGCATTGACAGATTCATAGGTATGACTAGAACAAGGGAGCTATACATTTCTCTAATTGCTTATAGATGGTTGGGTGAAGGATTCATAGGTGTGGCTTGTTATTGTAACAAGCAGGGTTTATGGCAGCTAAGCAGAGGCTGCTCAGGGAAGAGGCAGAGTTAATGGTTTTATGGCTGGGGAAGGTGTGACTTTACAACTGAAGTTGCAACTGGATATTAGAAACCTAGGCACCCCAACACCCCATCAACAGGGCTGATAATCTAATAAGAGACTTGTCTTTTTTAAGTATCTGAAGTTTTGGTAGTAAAATTCTGGTTGGAGTCAAGATCTCAGACAAGTCTCTTAAAGTGTATTCCTCAGGGCACCAGCTTCTTCAGGCCACAGACACTTGGGGGTGGGGGGGAGGAACATTAGAATCTTTATCTGAGTCCTCACCTTTGTTTCTGAGGCTTGGCTCATCATCCAACACTGAACAATGACTTTGTTTCCAATTCTTCTGTCACTTTTTATTTCTATCATTTTTTTGTTTTCTTATGCAAGGTGTGTGCATGTGTGTGTGTGTGTGTGTGTGTGTGTGTGTGTGTGTGTGTGTGTGTGAAAATACAGGAAGATATGTTATAAGAAATGGGGAGGAGACAGTCTTCATATTCACCTGGAGAGCCTTATACAAACTGATGCTAAGTGACAAGAGCAGAACCAGGAAAAATTTGTGCACAATCACAGATACATCATATGTGTGACAACCAACTTTGATAAACTGGACTCTTCTCAGCAATGCATAGTTATAAGACTTTACAAGTCTCAGGATGGAAGAAGATGCCTACACTCAGAGAAAGATCTAGAAAGACCAGAGTTTAAATGGAGACTGAAGAAATCTACATGCTATCATTCTTTTCCATGTTTGGTTTTCTTTCTTTTTTTCCCATTGTTCACTCCATTGGTTACAACCCTTCTATACAACCAGACTAACGTCCAATGTGAAAGTATTTGCAGATCCTATATTTGATTGCACGCCACCATGGCAGGGGCAGGGGGGAGTGGACAGAGGGGAGAAAATTTGAAACTCAAGGGATTGTGGAACTGAATCTTGTAAATGAAAAGTAAATAAACAAATAAATCAAAAAATCAAAAAAAAAGAAAAAAGAAAATATAGGAAGAATAATGGTTTATGGATTTATTTTGTATCCTGCTATTATTCATTTTTTTCATTGACTCTGGGGTTTTCCAAGTAAAGCATCATTTCATCTGCAAACAGAGATCATTTTACTTCCTCCTGGCTATGACCTGAATTTCCTTTTTTCTGAAATTGCTCCAGCTGCTCTAGCATATTGAACAATATGTAAAATTATCATATCTAATAATCATGGAAACAATGGACATTTCTTTCTTTATCTCTGATTTTATTCAGAAAACTTCTAATGTTTCTCCATGACCAAAATGGTGCTCAGCTATTTCAGTCATGTCCAACTCTTCACGATCCCATTTGGAGTTTTCTTGGCAAAGATACTTGAGTGGTTTGTCACTTCCTTGTCCAGTCCATTTTACAGATGAGGAAACTGAGGCAAAGAGGGTTAAGTAACTTGCTCAGGTTCCCATAGCCAGTACTGTATTTCACTGCATAACTGTCACAGATTTTATGCTAAATTTTTTTCAAAATAGTGAGTTGTGACCATTATGTGAAGCTTTAAAAAAAATTGTCCTGGTATTACTTTAAAAATCATCTATTAAACTGTATCGCTGGTAGATGAACTGTACAGTTTAGCTAGCCAAGGAAGATGCAGGTCTCACCATATCATGTGACTTATTCATGGCAACCCTCCCTTGAGCCTTTCTCTTCTATGGCCCTACATGGGGTGGAGAGATCATATCATTCGCTCTGCAGTCTCTAAACAAACCACAATGAGTGCTCATTGGCTTAGAATTCTAGGATCCCAGCTGGCAATGCTCGTATACCAATGGTTCATACGTTGCTTACCTGTTTACCTTTGAAGCATGTGAGGAATAGAATTATACCATGTGCTGATGACACTATGAAAGGTTATAAACCAGTTTTTGAACTAGGAAAAAAAAAGGGGGTGTGACAGTTAGACGGTGGTAGATAGTTAGATCATGATGTGGTGAAAAATGGTAAGTGTCTCAGGTCTGTTTGGAACTCAGGTCTTCTTGCCACCAGGCCTGGGGTTCTACCCACTGCACTGTCCAGCCACCCATGATTTTAGAAGGTTCATATGGTCATATCAGATAAGCTTGTAATGACTTAGCAAAAATGAATGCTATGCTTTGCAGAGGACCTTTTCACTATTGTGTGAAATTATATAATTTTTATTTTTTGTTATTGATACGGTTTATTACGTTTATTTTTCCTGCTGTTGAATCCTTCCTGCTTTCCTAGCACAAATCTGGTGTGATGAATGAAGGATTCAGGATATTTTAAATACATATGGGTGCAAGCACACATACACATGCAGACATACATGCGATATACTGCTACAACCTGTTTGCCAATATTTTTCTTGTTCTTTTGCATTGATATTTATTAATGACAAAATCACAGGTAAATCACATTGTCCTTATTAAAAGTGATACTGAGTTGTTTCCACCTTCTCCTTTATCTGTCTGGTTTAGAGGTCAAGGCTGAATTTGTTTTATAGAAATCAGTATTATAAAAAATGAAGAAAGCAGTCTTCTTTCTCTGATTTTGTGAGCAGTTCATAGGATAGAAGCACCAATTGTTCTACAAACTTTTGACAATGTTTACTTGTAAATCCATCTATATTTTTCTTTTTTTTTTAATTTGGGAGTTCTTTGTTGTAAGCCAATTTCCTTGACCTTTTTTTCTTTTTGGAGGGAGGAAGGTAGGGCAATTGCAGTTAAGTGACTTGCCCAAGGCCATGTGGCTAGTTTTTTGTTAAGCATCTGAGGTCATATTTGAACTCAGGTTCTCCTGACTCCAGGGCTGATGCTCTATTCACTGAGCCACCTAGCCGCCCCTCCTTGACCTTTTAATATAAGGTAGTTGATCTTCCCCTTCCCTCATTGTGCTTAAAACATAGTCCAATGTGGTTCATATGTGATAGGTTTCTTTCTACCCATTTCCAATACATATATTTTTTTTCTTTGATTTAGAATTCTCTATTTTGGCAGTCACCTAGAGTGGTAATTTTTTTGTCATGTTTATCACTGTAAAAAATAAGGAGTTTCTTTATGGTTAATCAGTCTCTTTTTCTGAGATTAGGTTGTTTAAATATTCTGTTTACCATGCTGTTCTTTTGAGTATTATATATTTTTGTAAATATTCATCCTTTGTGTGTATGTTGGGAGGAGGGAGTTTATTGCCCATGGATTTTATCATGTTGTTCTTTTCCTTCTGGTTCTGATGCTTCCAGGCAATTTTCTTTTATGATTTCTTAAAATAATGTATTCAGGATTATTGTTTTTTCACGCTGTTTGGGGAGTCTGATGATCCTCGCAGCATTTCTCCATAACCTGTTTTCCAGATCAGTTGTTTTGAACAGTATTCTCTTGCTTTTGATCCTTCTGTCCTTATACTTTATTCTGATATTTATTTAGCCTCATTTAATGTTCCCGTTGTTTCCACCATTATCATTTTCTGTGTACCCTCTTCTAGGTAAAGTTTTCCCAACTTTGATCCCAGATTATGTATTCTATGCCTTCGTTTCTTCATTCCACTATTATTGCTGTTAATAAGAATTTACATCCCACTTAGTATGTGCCAGGCACTGTGCTAAGCACTTTACAAGGACACTTTACAAGGATACTATTAGTATCCCCATTTGACAGTTCAGAAAACTGAGGCAAACGGCAGTTAAGTGACTTGCCCAGGATCATACAACTAGTAAGTGTGAGAGGCTGAATTTGAACTCAGGTCTCCCTAACTGCAAACCCGGCAGTCTGTGCACTGTCATGCCCCTTCCCTGCCTCTATCGAGCCCTCTCACCACTCTCAGAGGCATGGAAGTCATTCCACAGTTGTTGTGTTGTGCTGTCTTTCCCCCTGCGCTGATGGCATTGATGCTCTTCTGGGATATTGTGCTGGGATTCTCCTACAATAGGGTTTCTCCATTGTATCAGAAGTTGTCCTTTGTTCACTCACTTCCTCATTATTTCCATTGTTTCCCCATTTTCAGCCTGTGAAGTCTTCAGATCTTCCCATTTTTGGAAGATAGAGAGCATTGGGAGAGCTGCTTCTAAGAGACAACTAAGGGAGCCATCATGGCAGAGTGCAGGGAGCTGTCCTTGGTATCAGGCAGACGTGAATTCACCTCCCACCTCCAACATTTAGTGGTTGTATGACCGTGGGCAAGTCACAAGCTCTGAGGGACCTAGACCACTCTCTAAGGTTATGTTGTAAGGAAGGGACCACCCTGCATTGGCAGAGGAGGCCCCTCATTATGAGCTCATTGTATCAGTGAAATGAAAGGTCCAAACCTAGCCCCCCCCCGTATATTTTTAAGTGTTTATGTATATGTGTGTGTGTACACATACATATATAATATAATAAAAACCAACAGCTCAAGTCAGTTTCAAAAAATAAGCCTACTATAATAATAATAATAATAGCAATAATAATAATACTAATACCTACTATGTGTAAAGCACTGCATTGGGCACTGGGAACATGAAGACAAATTAATACAGTTTCTCCCCTCAAGAAGATTACCATGGGGTGTAAAATGCATTTTTGTTGTTCAGCCGTGTTGGACTCTATTTAACTACATGGACGTTATCTGTAGGATTTTCTTGGTAAAGATACTGGAATGGTTTGGCATTTTCTTCTCCAACATGTTCCCATTTTGCAGATGAGGAACTGAGGCAACCAGAGTTAAGTGACTTGCCCAGGGTTACACAGTTAGCTAGTGTCTAAGGCTGCATTGAACTCAGACCTTCCTCACTGCAGGCTTGGTACTCTGTCTACTCACTGCACCACCTAGATGCCCCATGAATAGTCATAAGTAAATACGTGGTGATCTGAAGAGATGAGGAATATTTGATTGTTTCTTTTCTTTACTGAATTCTATTTTATTCTGAACTTAACAAAAACCAAAGAAAACAAGTGATTCCTTATACAGAGAAGAGAAGAAGAATCCCTCAAACCAAACATACCAAACACTCCTCTCCTCTGCCTCCCACCTCCCTCAGACTCAAGCTGAATCTTACCTTCAGCACCAGGCTGTCCCTCCCCCCACTACCCCTAGCGCCTTTTCCCCAAGATTACCTCGAATTTGCCCTGTATATACATAGTTGTCTCATTAGATTGTGAGTTCCTTGAGGGCAGGGACTGTTTTAGTGTTACTTTGTCTCCCTGGGCTTAGCATAACACCTGGCACAGAGTGGGCACAGGATGCCTTCTTGTGGGTGGGCATGGCATTGTGATACTGTGAGCAAGCTACAAGAGCTGGCTTTTCTTTTTCAGCATAAGGGTGGGGTTGAAATCACCCCATGTGGCCCGGAGGTTCTCACCCAGCCAGCTTGGCCAAAAGTGAACTCATTAGCAGTTCCCCAAACCTTCCCTTTTTCCTAACTCCCTTGTTATCCTTGTTATTGCTAAGGACACAACCATCTTCCCAGTCACCCCAGCTGTAACCTACGGCTCATCCTAGACCCCTCATTGGCTTTCACTGCCCCATCCCCCCATAGACAATCTACCAAGGCCCACCCCCTCCCATTCTCTGACCATCATGTGTGTCACACACGCACACACACAACACACACACACACACACACACACACACACACACACACCTGGCCCGATCACCTCACACCCAAACTATTGCAATGGCTGCTGGTGGGTCTCTGCCCCAACTTTCTTCTCACCCCACCCATCCTGCACTAAGCTGTCAAAGCGATCTTCCAAAAGTACAGGTCTGAACATATCACCCCTTCCCTGCTCAGTATATTCTGATGGCTCCCTATGATCTTCAGGACCAAATGCAAAATCCTCCAATGCTCAAAGCTCCTCATACCCCCCCCCCCCCCCGCATTTCCAGTTTCTTCCACCTTCCACTCTCCTCCCACATACTTTGTGACCCAGTAAGAAACTGTCCCTCCAGCAAGAGCCTCCATTTCCCACCTTTGGGCATTTTGCCTTGCTGTTCCCTTTGCCTGGAACATTCTCAGTCCTCATGGATGCCCCCCTGGCTTTCCTCCTACAGGAAGCCTTTTCTCGTTCCTCTTCATCCCAGTGCCTTCCTTCTGTGGCTCAGCTCCCACTTGTCCTGTCTGTGCAGTTTTTTGCATACTGTCTTCATCCTGAAGCCCCTCCAGGGCACAGAATGGCTTTTGCATGGTACCCGGCACATAGTAGGTATTTAATCAGTGTTTGTTGATTGGCAGAACACATCACCAAAAACTTAGGCTACTGATGTTTGAAGGGGGAGCAGTGAGTATTCTAGCTAATGGGAAAACTTCACTATCCCACCCACTCAAAGTGCTTCAAGATCACCTTCTCAGAGCCTCTCAAATTTTGTAATACAAAGAAAGTGAAAAAGAAAAGCTGGTGATGTCCCATTGACTGGCTCAACCATATAGCTTTCTTCGGCTTTTACTGAAATAAGCATTCACTGGACTCTTACAGAGAAAATAGCTTCCAAGAAACCAAGATGGCAGCACCCTGGGGAATTCATCCCCTTCTGAGGAGACAGAAGCCACCTGGCCCTTTCGGGTCTCCAAGTACCCAGTGCGGGGGGAGGGGGGGGAGGGGGAAAAGGGGGGGGGTCAACTGAATTGGGAAGGGAGCAGAACACATTCAGGCAGTGGCAGCAACAAAAAGGGGGTGCCCTCTGGGTTCTTTTGTCCCTAGTGAGTAAAGACGAGTCTTTCTCTTTTCTGAGTGCCATGAAAAATCTTGAGGGCTGCTAGGGAAGGGGGTCTTCTCTTCCTCAGCTCCATCCTCACTCCCTGCAAATGAAATTTCTTCTTAGTTTCTGAAACTCTAAAATGGGAATAAACGCATCACCTCTCTCCCAGGTTTATTGTGAGGTTCAAATGAGATCGGCTTTGTAGAGATCTTAGTATGGTGCCTGGCACATAATAGGGGCTTGATTAACGCTCATTCTCTTTCCCCTCCCCCTTTCTGGAAAATCTTTAACCAGATCCTTTTGGGCAATTTTTGGCCATTGTCTGCCATTCCTTCCAAGGTGTCTTTTGAGGACAGTGTGAAGTGCCTTCCTGGGGGTGCATACCCAGTAACAGACACCCAGGAATTAGACATGGCCCCGGCCAGCAAAAGCCTGAAACTTTTATTTTTGAAACTTTTATTCTAAGTACATTGTCAAATATTCAAAGCCTCAAACACCCAAGGGGGTTTTGTTTTGGTTTTGCTTTTAAACTAAGAGCTTTTCAGACTTGTTTGTCACATGGGACAATTATGCAAGTCCAAAGAATTTATCTAGAGCAAATAGAACTTGTCCTGAGTATGTTGAAAATACCTTCCAGCATCAATCTTTCATGTGCTTCTTCTTCTTTGTCATAAAAGTTATGAATTTCCTGCTGAAGGGAACAGGTTAGACATTTGCAAAATGGGAGACTGCACAGAAAGGTAGACAGAAGGGGTCATATATCATTGAGACGCTTCATGCATGAGATGCCTTCTATTTGCTGCCATACTGGACCTTTCCTTCGAGGCTGCACATGGGGGAGGGTGCAACATGATGTTTTATTTCTGTTAGACCATTGGATAGCCTGGCATGCAGAGATTTAAGAGTTCTTTTAAAGCCACCCAGCTTGGGAGGGAATCACCAAGAAAGGATAGATATGTTGGAATCCTGCTTATGGTGGGTCATTCAGCAACTAAGCAAGGAGTCAAGGGAGTAGTGACATCACACACCAGGACTAGAGACAAAGGACAAAGGAAAAACCATGTAGGCTCCAAAGAGCTTCATGGGGGCTGGAGGAAACTCCAGTCTCTGGACTTAGCTCTGAGGAGCTCCTGGCTCCTCTCACAGGTACCTGAAGAGCTTTGGTTTATTTTTAATCTTTCCTTGTGATTATTTTGAAGAATTCAGTTATTCTCAGCGCTCTCCCTTCCCCCTTTCTCTCTCCCCTCTCTGGGTCACTCTCTGTCTCTATGTCCCCTCTCTGTCTCTGTCTCCCCACCACCACCCCCTTCCTGTAACACTAAGAATTACAGAGCAAGTGCACATTTGTTTTAGTAAAGGCCATTTCCCTCACAGTCTTACAACGTCATGCCCACCCACACCACCAGAAGGCATCCTGTGCCCACTCTATGCCAGGTGTTATGCTAAGCCCGGGGAGATAGAGCAACCCCAAAACAGTCTCTGACCTCAAGGAGCTCACAATCTAATGAGACTAACAGTCTCTCTTTCTGGGTCCCTGTCTCTGTGTCTGTCTCTCTCACTCTGCTCTCCACACTGAGACTGTTTCTTTAATCTGAAATTTCCAAAGTTGAAGATGAGGAAACTTCCTCTACCATAGCAAGCGGGAACCTTTACTCCAACAGGTGTTCTTGGAGAATTCACTAGAGGGCACCAAGAAGGTGAGTTATTTAGCCTCATTCCCACTGTCTATGTGAGTTCCTGAATATCCAAAGCTTGTTGTCTTCCCACTACACTATATACTATATGTGTATATGTATATACATGTACATATGTATGTATGTATGTATACAAACACACTTATTATTCATTAATTAGTTTTATACATATGGCCTCTATTGAAAGGCAGCTTATTATAGTGGATAGAGTTGGCCTGAATTTTTAATGGCATGGGTTGAAATTCTGCCTATGGCATATACTGGCTATGTGAATCTGGACAAGTCCTTTCTCCCCTCCCTCTCTCTTTCTGTCTCTTTCTTCTCTCTGTCTCTCTCCTCTCTGTCTCTCTGTTTCTATCTCCCCTCTCTGTCTCTGTCTCCCCACCACCACCCCCTTCCTGTAACACTATGAATTACAGAGCAGGCACACATTTGTGTTAGTAAGGGGCATTTCCAGCCAGGGCCTTACTAACCACGGACATTACAGATCTAGTAAGAAAAAAAAAAAGCTATGTTAATAATTATGACTAAGATTTAAATGGTGTGTATATTCATTTGGAAGTTGGAAAGGCAGTTGCATTTCAAAATGTTTGCATTCATTATCCCATTTGAGCCTCAAAAAGAAGGAAAGCTGGGTGGTGGAGTGGACAGAGCACTCAGCCTGGAGTCTGGCAGACCTGAGTTCAAATTCAGCCTCAGACACTTACTAGCTTTGTGACCCTGGACAAGTCATTTAATCGATGTTTGCCTCAATTTCTTCTCCTGGGGTTGTTGTGATGTTCAATGAGATAATACTTGTGATGAACCTGGCCTAAAATAGGCTCTTTCCAAATCCTAGCTATTATTATAAGAAAAAGGGAGGCCCCAGGGTTACAGAAATTTGTCCAGAGTCACACTCAGGAGGTGGGAGACAGGTGGAGTCTTGCTACCTCCCCAGCAACATCCTGGCCTTTATACATTACACACATTCTCAGCAATATTAGAAGCAGCCTGGACTCCCGGCAGACCCATCTGCCATCTCTTATTCTTGGGGCCCCCGTAGACAAATTCCTTAACTTCTCTGGTCCACTTTAAGCATCAAACAACTTAGAATCTGCATGAAGACTGTCACGCAGCTGGGACATATTTAGCACACATGTTGTCTCCCTCCATAGAATGTAAGCTCCTAGAGGGAGGGATTGTTTCACATCCTCCCCCCCCCCTTATTTTTTAAAATCCCCAGTGTTTTAATAAATCCTTATTGGCTGGGGAAAAGATTTCCCACATGGAGAGTTTTCCCACAGGGTTTGAAATCACAAAACAAGAGCACACACTCGTGCAGCCCTGGCTGGGTACAGCTTTGCTTGGTGGTGCCCAGGTAGCAGATGCTGGCATATTACCTAGATAGAAAGTTTTAATTCAATTTCCTCTGCAGATCCCTTTTAATGGGTAGTCTGTCTTGGCATTTCTGAACTCATTAACATGAAATGTCCTGGGGGGGGGAGGGGGTACAGCCTGACTTGTTCGAGCTAATCACAAAGGCTGAGTGAGCATTACAAAATGGGGGGGAGGGGAGAGAGAATGAGAGAGAGAGAGAGAGAGAGAGAGAGAGAGAGAGAGAGAGAGAGAGAGAGAGAGAGAAAGAGGAGAGGAGAGAGAGAGAGGAGAGAGGAGAGGGAGAAGGAGAGGGAGAGGGAGAGGAGAGGGAAAAAGAGGGGAGAGGGAGAGGGAGAGGGAGAGGGAGAGAGAGCCCCTCGGCTGTTAAAGGGCGGAGTGGAGGTGGGAGGTCCATGCCCTCAGCTCCAGGGAAGGTGGGGCAGAAGGCTGTCTCCCCGAGTTACCACAACACTGCAGAGACCAGCGATCACCCGTTTGGAGCTGGTGCGCTCCCAGGGGCATTGGCCGGAAGGAGTCAGGACGCAGGGTCTGAGCAGGGGGTGTGGTGGGGCAGGGGGTTGGCTTGCCAGGTTGAGCGTTCCGGATAGAGGGAGTGGCTGGCACAGTGTCATCTCTAGGGCCGTGACTTGGCCAGAGCCACCGGGCAGCGAGGGCATCCTTGGGGTCACTCAGTGGCCCGGCCTAGGGCTGCGCAGCTGCTGGAGCAGGGGCGAGACAGACGGCGCAGACAGCGCGCTGGTTCCCTTGCTGGGACAGGGACTTCTGACCTTCGCTCCCGCACCCCTTCACTCCAGAACTGAGCTGAGGCAGCCAGGAGAGAGCTGGTGAGCGGCCCCACTCAAGGACGTACACCCAGGGACAGCGAAGCGGCGGACTGAACGCCTCTCTAGGATTCTGTCCACTTTGGGCTCGCTGTTCCGGGATCTAGCAACCACACAGGTCTCGGCTGTGCACCCAAGCTGGACTACATGCGTCCCTTGGGCTGCTGTCGGAAGAGCTCGTCCAACCACCTATTCCACCCTGGAAAGTGTAGGCTGCGGACTTTCTGACACCTCCAACCCCAAAAAGCTACCTGAGCAGCGACTCCCCGCTTTGAAATCTCCCCCCAACCCTCTGCTGCCACAGCCTACCTGCGCAGGAGGAGGGAGCAGTATCAGACTGGGCGCACGGTGAGTTGGCAGGGCTCTCTGCAGACTGTTTTCTTATGGTCCCGGATGCTCTAGGAATGTTGACGTGGCTGCTGAAATGCTAGGATCATACCTTAAACGTCTGACTATGGCATTCTGAAGGGCAAGGTAGGACCGGGAGGCAGAGGGGGCTTCTCATCTCAAAAATAGCAAGGAAAAAACGGGTGGTGCACCAACTTCATCTCATCTCCCACTCCCCAGGTCATTCCGCCAGGGCTCGTCCTCCTAACCAGATCCGGAGGGGCCTGGAGGAAGGTCTTTACCTCCCTCCCACATACAACATCTGGTTACCCACTTCCTCTCCCCCTCCCAATTCAGAATCCTTTGAGGTGAGAGGGTCCCCAAATATTGCGGCTTTTCCTTCTTCTCCCTACAACCGTCCCTCCCCCTCAGCCCCGCCCTCCAGGCCGAGGGAAGGGTCTGGAATAGGGTTGTTGGGGTAGGGTGGTGCTGCTGGAGTTAGCTGCTAACGCTTCCGGAGCCGATTGCTACATTTTCATTGGGAACATTTACACCTCCGTAACCTGCTGACTCTATAAACTGGGGCTTGGTTTATCACTTTGTTAACTGACTTATGCAAGTGATGGAGAAAATGTTAAGGATGTTTATCAAACTTAGAAGCGTGTCCTGCTTACTTGTTTCTATCTTTTTCCAGAGAATCAGTTGTTAAGCCTTTATCAGCACGGTCCGGGTTCTTCCCCAATGGGGACTAAGCCTGTTGCTGCCAGCTCCATTTCTGTACTGGGTCCCACGTACAGGACGCCAGGTGGCGCCAGGGATTGGGGGGGCGACGTCCTCGAGGCTGGGGACTCTCGGCCTGGGACTAGGATGAGACCGTGGTCACTACACCCCGGCCTCTAAGGCCTCGATTCCCCCGGGGTCCAGAGGCTTTTTCGCGCTGCGCCCCGCGGCGCGCTATCCCATCCTCTCGCCTGAGCTGGCCCCGGGTACGGGAAGCACTTCTGTGGGCAGTCGCAGTAGACGTGGAGGGGGGCGAGGAGGGGTTCGGGGGCACCGAGATGACCGCCAGCCCCGGGGACCTCCAGGAGGCCGGGAGCTGTCCGAGGTGGAGCGCGGCACTGGGCTCGGCCTCTGGTCCAGAGCCCCCCTCCGGGGGGGGGGGGGATGGGGTGGGGTCCTAGAGCCGGCGTCGGGCCGGGTGAAAGGTCAGTTCACCTTCTAGCCTGACATTGCCCCGCCCCAGCTCCTCCACCCTTCCCCTTGGCCCCCAGAGGCCCGCCCAGGAGGCGGTCCAGCGGTCCCGGGTCACCTGCCTTAGGTAGGGGCCTGGAGGCAGCCCCGCCCCGCCCCGCACCCCGCCCCTCCTCGCACCCCGCCCCTCGGCTCCTGGCCCTCCCTGCGGGTCCCGCCTCTCCCACCCTGCGGCTGCCGCGCTGCTGCTGCTGCTGCTGCTGCGCCCGGGGCTCTCCACCAGCCCGCCAGCCAGAGGCCGAACGCACGACTCAAGTTTCCCTGGCAACTTTCGCCTGGGAATCCATCCCCTGGAGGGAGCCTCGGCCCCGCCGGCGTCCCAGCTCCTGCCTGGCTACGCCGCGGCGGCCGAGAGACCCCGAGACTTGGGGGGCGATCGCGCACGTCGGGGGCAGCAGGGGCTGCGGCAGATGCAGCGCACCCCTAGCCGGGCTCAGCTGCTGAATCTTTGATGAGACTGGTCCGGTAAGTGCAACCTTAGCCGTCCCCGGGGCTGGCGGCCCAGCGCAATCTTGTGCACGGTCCTCCCTGTCCCCTGGGCCGCGCACCGCCCCTCCCCCCCCCGGGTCGGAGCAAGTACTAGTCGTGTGTGTGCGTGTGTGAGCGAGTGTGTGCCAGTGTGTAAGAGTTAGGGAAGGCACGCCCCACCCACCCCGCGGAGCCCCCAGCTACTGTACGGCCTCGGGCTGAGCAGAAACGCCCCAAGTGGGTGTTTGCTGGTGAACCTGAGTATCCGAGGGGGCAGTCGTGGTACCCTGGTCTCACCCTCCAGGGCAGTTTCTCAATTGCCTCCCCCCGCCGGGGTTGCTGGTCTGCCAGAGAAGGGGTTGCTCGCAGCGTCCGTGTGGGACCCGGCCTGAAGGTCCTCCGGGACCTGGGCTGCCGAAGTCTCGCAGCCAGAGCTGTCTTCTGCTGCTAGCTGGCCTGCTCCTCAGAGGGAGCCCTAAATAGCCGCCTTTCTGAGCGGAATTGCAGCTCGTAAATTAGCTATAGCTGTGGCCTCTTTGCACTGTGGGCGCCCCCGCGAGTTTATTTTCTATTGGAGATACCTTAATGAGGTTAATCATCGGCTAATTAAATTGAGCTTCGAAAGAAAAAAAATGTCCAAGAATAATTTCCAGAGTGTTCAATTACAAAGCTCTCACAATTAGGGGATTAATGGCCTCGGTGCATTCAGAGATTTGGGCTGGAGATTCTGCGCGCCCCGCTGGGCAGCGCGGTGAGACGTGGAATGTGGGGGGCGGGGGCAGCGTGGGTGGAGGAGCAGGAGTTCTGGAACCTGAACCTGGCAGGACCAGAGAGGAGTGGGACTATGCGCCTACACTGGGTTTTCCTCATCCCTCTCGATGTTTGTAGGAATCCTGGGGGAAGGAGTAAGTCTAAAACTTGCCTTCCCCAGCAGGCTTCAGGTTTGATGCAGATGAGAGAGAAAGAGAGAGAGAGA
>CM053601.1:192359535-192409936 GCA_028646575.1 Pseudocheirus occidentalis | reverse complement strand
TCTCTGACCATCAGTAGCCCGAGGTCAGGAAGGAACATACTATCCATTTGTGTGGCAGGCTCCTCTGAAGGCAGGATTTTGGATCATCTTGTTCAGGCACCGAAAACTGTGCTTTACACATAGTAGGAAACCTCTTTATCGCTGTGGAACTGAATAGGGCACAGTCTTGCTCAATGCAAAGGAAACTGGTCTCCAGCTGGACTCTGGGTTCAGACTGTGCTCTGCATCTGGTTTACTTCCTCTGTGACCTTGAGGACTTTGAGGGGCTGGACTGGGTGGCCTTTGAGGGCATTCTTAGCTGTAGATCTCTGAGGCCAATGTATGGGGGCCTTTAGCCAACCTGCCCAGCCTATCTGTGCCAAGGACTCTGAGGCTGAACCCTAGTTTGAACAGGACGGGTGGGGGAGGGAACCCTCGGTGCTCGGGCTCATCCTTCTCCTGCCTGGAGCTGTGCTCTTTAGTGATATCCTTCTAACGGCAAGAAAAGCTGTGGCTGAGGCTGAGCCATCCTATCACTGACTTGGGGACCTTAGAGGCTGACCCCAGCTCCCTCCTTTTATAGATGCGGAGACTGAGGCATAGAAAGATTTTTTTTTACGTGACTTGCCCAGGGTCACACAACCAGTGTCTGGGGCAGAATTTGCACTTGAGTCTTCCTGATCTTCTGTGTCACCCATCCTCTTCCTGGAGGTGGTGGCCACTGACTTTTAAGGTGGGAAGTGAGAGTATGCCCAGTTGCATTTGCCTTAATAGGAATTACTGCTTGTTCTCTAGCTGTGCTTGTCTGTGAAAGCCCTTTGAATGTGCATATTCAAGATAGTCACCACAGAACAGAAAACCCTCAGAGTTTTATATGTAGCTCCGGCTGCCGCCTGCTTCTCCCCCCTCTCTCCCCCCCCCTGCCCCCCAGGCACACTGGAATGGGTTTGTTTCCTGAAGTTTCAGCTTCAGCCTCCTGCCTCCTGCCTCAGCCTCAGCTTCCTGTGTTTCTCAGAGGTTCCAGGATGATGCAAGAATTACTTATTTATTCCTGGGCTCCTAGGTCTTGAGCTGGAAGGGACCTACCCCCTCATTTACAGATAAGGAGACTCTGAGGCCAAGTGGCTGATCAAGGTAGAAGCCCTTGGACTCCCAATTCTGACTTCTGCAGAGCCGGCATACTCTTTGGTGGTGTTTCTCCTTGGCCTATTTTCCAGGATCATGCTGTCCCAGGGCTTGTATGATTTTGTGTAGAACCCCTCAAATTCACAAGTGTCTTCTAAGACAAATCCATTCCCTCCTGAGGTATCCAGTAAAAAGAAGAGATGGAGAATAAGCAGAGAAATGTCTTGGGACTTCTGTTTGTGGGGCAGGGGTTGGATTGGGAGTCCTGGTTGTTTTTAACCACGTAGAGCCCTCCTTGAGCGGTCCCCTCACTTCCCACAATGCCATCACCTCCACTGGGTGCTCCTTGGTGAGTGTCTCCAGACTGCCGTGGGATGGAGAGTGAAGTGCCAAAGGTGGATCCTGAATGCAGGCCTTCTTGACTCCAAGGCTGGCTGGCCTTTCCTCTACTGTCCCAAGTTGCTTCCCTGAGTTGGCACTTATTCCAATTAAAGGAAGTTTAAGGAAATGTCTGCCAGAGAGACTTTCCCTAGGGATTCAGCTCTGAGCAAAGGGGACCAGGAGCTCCGGGGCTCCCCTTTCAGCTGTCATGCTAGAGGGAATGTGATCTTTCCTTAAAGTTATCAATAATGTAGGTGATTGAACCTGGAGGGTGGGCAGGTGGCTCTTCTGCATCCTTTCCTCTCTTGGCTATGCCAAGTCTGTGAACAAGAGCCTTGGGCTTGATAGGACTGATAGGATTTGTCCATCCAGGGCTTCCTGGGCTTCCTGGGCTTCCTGGGGCTTGGGGATATAAGTCTGCCACCTCCCAGGAATGAGCCTGAGATGTGTTCTAGCAAAAAACAATCAAGAACTCCTGCTTTCTCTCTCTGCCTTCCCCTTAGCTTGATTCTTGTGACTTGGGCACATTGCTTTTTGTCTCAGCTCCTGGATCCTTACTAAGCAGGCTGCCCGCTGGATGTGAGGGGGCTGGAGGAAGGCTGAAGGTCGTCTGACTCCTCGATTCTCTCAGGGCCCAAGCTGTTTCCTCTGTCCAACGAAGGGATCAGACTCTGACTCCCAAGGTCCCCTGGCCAGCTTTGACCCTGAGTCAATGATTCTGTTTGGTCTTTGAGAGCTACTGCTCCAGGGTAGAGGCAGCTAGTTGGCACAGTGAATAGGATTAGACTCAGGAAGAATTGAGTTTTAATCCTGACCCTGAGCAAATCACTTAACCAGCCTTGGCCCCAGTTTTCTCACCTGTATAAATGGATAATTATGAATATCCATCTCACAGGGCTATTATGAGGATACAGTGGAATAATTTAGGTTAGCTTTGCAGGCCTTAGAGCACTAGGGATGTTAGCTATTATTAATAAGAATGTTTCTATTAATATCATCAATCATGCCAGTGCTTGGGTGTTCTTTGCCTCCTGAGGCTTCAGGAGCCACCCAGACACCTGCTCGTCCCAGGCAGGGCTCCAGACCTCCCAAAGGGGTGGAGCAGGAGGTTCCCTTGGAGCTGGGCTGAGGGGTTCCACCCTCTGGAGGGAGCCAGGCCCAGGGAGAACTGTTGGAACAGAGCGATTGCCCTGCTGACCTTCCAGGGCAGCCAAGAGGAACATGCGATCAGAATGAGAACAGTATTTATCCATAGAGTTAGCTCATTTGACCCTCAAAGCAGCCTGGTGAGGTGGACGCTGAAGGTGGCACCCCCATTTTACAGATGAGGAAGCTGAGACCTAGAGTGGCCAAGTGTCTTTCCCATGGTTGCTTAAGTAGTAGTGGTAGTAGTAGTGGTAGTGGAGGTGGTAGTAGTAGTAGTAGTAGTAGTAGTAGTAGTAGTAGTAGTAGTAGTAGTAGCAGTAGTGGTAGTAGTAGTAGTAGCGGTAGTAGTAGTAGCAGTAGTAGTAGTAGTGGTAGTACCAGTAGTAGTAGTAGTAGTAGTAGTAGTAGTAGTAGTAGTAGTAGTAGTAGTAACTAGCCCTTATGTGTCTTTAAAGTCTACACAACACTGTCATTTCGTGGGTCCTCACCATAGCCTGGGGAGGTGTGCGCTGCTCCTATTGCTGTTTTGATGATGAAGAAGCTAAGGATGAGAGTTGAAGGGGCTTGCCCAGGATGGATGTACCCAGGCGCTGAGCCAGGATTCGAATCCACATCTTCCTGACTTTGTCCCCCCAGCTGGCATCTTCTAAATGTCAAACGCAGGTTTCGGGTCTGGCTTTTCCTAACTCTGTGTCTGGGCTGCTGGCCGTTCTGCATCCTACCTGTGCTGTGAGGACGGCAAAATAATAATTATAATAAGGATAATAAATAATTATCCTTGTTGCAGGGAGGTACAGTGAGCAGAGTGCCGGGTCTGGAGTTGGGAAGACATGAATTCAAATCTGACCTGATACTTCCCAGCTGTGTGACCCTGGGCAAGTCACTTCCCCCGTTCACCTCAGTTTTCCTCATCTGTAAGAGGAGCTGGAGCAGGAAATGACAAACTGCTCCAGTGTCTCTTCCAAGAAATCCCCACATGGGTCAGGAAGAGCCACAACTGAGAATCTGCAGCAGCAACAGAATTGCTTCTATCACCACTGTAAAAATACAGTAACCTCTCAGTCATTTGTACCGAACCCCCAAATAATCCAAATGCAGCTTGAAGAGAATGGTGAGCTGAGCTTTGTGTTTCATTGAGGCTCCTCCTGAAATGCACTTGTGTTCCCCAGAGAGGGGCCACGGCCGTGGCCCCTCGTCTCCCAAGCAGGGGAGCCCCCGCTGGCTCTCTCAGCCAAGGCAAAGCTCCCCCTCAGGTTTACTCCAGACTTAAGCCCTTAAAAGCCTTGTGGGGATTTGTGAGCTGCAGTCCCAGTAAACATGATGGATTCTGCTCTGACAGCTGTCGGTGGGCTGCCAGATGTCCGAGGGAAAACGGTCTGTGCAGAGGAGAAACAGGGGCTCAGAGAGGGAGAGCCTCAGAGAACTCAGCCCACCTTCCTTCTCCCCACCTCCACCCAGAGTTTACAGATAGAGAAACTGAGGCCCGGCGGGGGGGAGGATGTGCTCTGGCACTGGGTCACAGGGGTGGGGAGGGGGCACATTTAGTGCTTGATGTTCTGTGTCCCTTCAGAGTATCCACAGAGATGCCCAGACTTCAGGAACCACCGTGCTGTGAGGATGCTGCGGGCCCTGGGTTTGAGGCCTTTTCCAGATGGTCACAGACGCAGAGTTGAGCTCCCCTCTTGAGTCCCCTTCTCCTCTGGCTCACAGTAGCTCTGGAGCCACCTCACATCCTGCTCCCCCGTTTGAGAAACCTCCCTGGGGGCGAGGATTTGGCTGTGTGCTGAGTCTTGGTGCTGAAAGTCAGAGGGCCTGGGTTCAAATCCTGGCTCCGATGCTTTCTACTCATGTGAGCTTGGGAAACTCCATTTCCTTGGCCTCAGTTTGTCCATTTGTACTTTGGAGGACTGAACAAAAGGGCCAGCAGGGTCCCATCTAATGCTAGCATCCTTGTTCCTGTGACAGTGTCCCTCTCCCAGTGTCTGAAGGGGACCCTGAAGCTTATGGAGTCTCAGGGTTTCTGGGTGAGGAGCCTGAAGGGCAAAGGTCTGGCTTTGCCTTTGTTGGTGTCGCCAGCACTTAGCCTGCCACAGGAGCTTCACCAGTACTCATTGATCGACTGAATGAAGCAGGTTTCTTGGAGGCGTCTTTTTCCAAGTGATAACAGTAGTTGGGCCTCCAGGCACAGTGGATGGTCTGCTTGTGATAGAATTGTGAGAGACCAGGGACCGCAGGCAGGGCTGTGCCGTGCTGGAGAAGGGGCACCTTCGCCAGGGAGAGGGTGCTCTGGGATGCTCTCGGATCTCCTGCTCGGATGCTTTCCTTTGGGGGATTCCGGGCAGGGTTGGGAAGCAGAAAAGAGCCTTGGCTTGGGAGCTGAGATTTTGGCTTGCTTTGTTACTTGCCAGCTGTGTGACCTTGGGCATGTCCCATCCCTTCTGGGCCTCGGTGTCCCTATCCACAGACTCAGGGCCTCTTAAGCCCTCTTCTAGCACCCGATCTGTGCACCTACAACCCTGATTTCAGAGGAGCCTCGAATTTTAGGACGTTCTGGAGGAGGCGGGGGGGGGGCAGGTTCCTTCAGGATGGAAACTGAATGAACTTTTTAACTGTGAGCTAACTGGTGGATAACTAACTTTGGGGTCTTTGCCTGTCTTTGTATTCCCAGCACTTGGCCACGTGCTTGGCATGCAGTAGTTGCATAATAAATGTATGTTGAGTTGTCGTTGATTTTTGATTCAGGTGAAACAAAGCAAGGCCTGAATGCTGCCCCCCCAACCCCAGCTTTGGGCATCAATCTCTGAATGGCTGAGAAGCATGCTGGGAAGGGGGGGGGGCGCTCTGTGGTGTCCACAGTGTACTCCCTGCTTGGGCTTGCCTGTCTCTCCTGCCTCCACACCTTTCGGCTGGCTGTGCCTAGAACATCTGCCCCTGCTCATCCAGGCTTCTCAGGGTCCCTGGCTCACGTCAGAGCACTTTCCTGTCCTCTTTGGTCCACCACCTGCAGCAAGTGGCACTCCCCTCCCCTGCCGTCCCCTCCCTTTGGTGTTTGTGTTTGGGTGGGGTCCATTAAAGCTTAGCACAGAGCATTTATCAAGGCCCTACTGTGTGCCTGAGCTGGGCGCACAGAGACCAGAGGCTCACAGGCATTGTGCCCTTCCAGCTGGGTTGTCTCCACTTTGGTTTTCTGAAATTTTAAACCTGTGGTCTTTGGACCGGTTTCTGTGGCCGAGAACTCTGGAACTTGTTGTGAAAACCCCACAGAATACCTTTGGGTTCACAAACCTGATCGGGCTCTGTCTCCTCGTGTATGTGGGACTACATTCTTCTCTCTTCTGATCAAATACAAGGGCTATTTACTGAGGCCAGAATGTGTACAGCAGGCAAACAGATTTTTCCAGTGAATATTGAGGCCAAGTATGGCCAGGGACAGGATTTCTACAAGCTCAGAAAAGTTGACCGCGGCCACTGGGGTCTTGCTAAGGAGCTCCCAGAGCATGACGGGCCACGGTCTTGGCTGCTACTCTAAGGGTCCTTCTGGGTTCCATGGTAGCCTACATTTTTGCTAAGGATCCATCTCTATCTGTAGCTATATACATATGCCTAGGTGTGAATATACATGCATATATATATATATATATATATATATATATATATACACAGACATATCCACACGTGTAAATGTAACAAACCTATATTTTTGCAAAGTGCCCACTATCTACATACATGTACATGTGTGTGCGTGTGTCTGCCAATGAATTGAAACCCCCACACCCAGACCCTGCCACAGATGCACCCCTCCTTTGGGGTCACTTTGTCTGTTCTTGCCTCGATGGTGCTGTGGCTGCATCGCCTGTTTAGACACCCCTTTGGGTGGGAGTCAGGGCTGTGGATTGGAGTCGGGGTCGAGCTTCTTACCATCTGTAAGTCTAGGGGCAAATCACCAGACGAATATTTCTCTGGGCCTCCCTAGTGTAAGTAAACTGAAGGTTGTGGCCCAGACCAAGAGAGCTTGTCCCTGAGTGAGGCAGGATTCCAGCTCGGCTTTCCTGCCTACTGCTTCTGCATCCTGCCCTCTGAGGCTGCCCCCAAATCACACCGGTCCAAGGAGAGCTCAAAACTTGTGTGGGATTTTTTTCCTCCAAGTTCCACTGATCCTTCAATCCTCACAACTCTGGGACCCACTCACCTATTTTCAGACCTATTAGTGATGCCTTTCAAAATGTTGGATATGTGTCGTGTCTCCTGTAATCAGATTGTCCATCCATGAGCCTATTTCAAGCGGCACACATGCATGCACGTGAGTGTACACACACACACACACACACACAAGTGCACACACGCACACACATACACGTGTATATCTCTGGATAGACTGTAACTTCTCTTGAGAACAGGGATAATTTCATTTTTTGCCTTTGTATTTCCAATGCCTAGCAGAGTCCCAGGCACACAGTAGACACCTACTGAGTGCCTCAGAAGGAGAGAGGGAGTGACTGTTTGAAAGCCACCAGGGTCAATGCTCTGATAATCCTGTTCAAGCAGGCATGGCTCCTGGGGTGGGCAGCCTTGCATCTTAGCTGGAGCTAGGGAGCTTAAGCTTCTTGTGCTCCCCACCCCCCCCCCCCAGCTGAGACCCCACTGAGAGCCCATGTCCCTTCAGACAGAGTTAGCAGAGGGACAGCCTTTATTATTCTTATCATCCCCCAACAGGCTTGCTGTTGTATTTCTTGGCACAGGTCTTTGTGGCCCTGGTCTACCCCCTGCCCCCATTTGATCACTAGCTTCTTAGGGGTCTCTTTATCTCCCATCATCTCCTTATGTTATTCCTTATGCTTCTGCTCAGGCAATGGGAGCTCCCATGTCTTTCCAGGTGATTGGTTTTGCTCCTTTCTCCCTAGGCAGTCATGGGGCCTGACTTTTTAGCTCTCAATAATATTACTTTGCCTTCACTCTAAGCAAACCTATTAATCAGAGCAGGACAAATCTAGTTAATGATTCCATTCTCTAAGGTCCTTAAAACCAGTTGGGAAGAAAGCCTTGAGCTTCCTGCCGAGGACCCAGCGCTGCCATGACACTGTTGGTGATGATCCCTCCATTACCACAAAAGGATTTTTGTATGAAGTGATGGAGAAGTGCGTTCATCTGGTCTGATTTTGTCCAATCTTATCTCTAGGGACTCTGTTCCGTGTGCTTTTCAGTGAATTCTAAAGCCCTAAAGAATGAAAAACTGGAATTACCTGTTAAGAGAAGACTGGCTGCTGCCCGACAGCACCTGGCAGTCAGTCCTGCTGGCTCAGACCGTTTAAAGAAAACACAGCGAGCAAGTGCATTTTAGAGAACCAGGCTGAAGAGTGAGTGTAGCCGTCATCGGTGTAAGAAATGGAGGGTTGGGAGGAGCAGGCACGCCCTGGCTGAGGTTGTCCCTAGGACTCGGCTGCTATTCTCCCCAAGTCCCCAAGTGGATGGTACTTTGATTTTCTATCAAATAGAATTTATTAAGTGCTTGCTGGATACCTGATATTGTGATAGGAATCATGCAATACTAAACATATAGTAGGAATAGCTCTTCCCTAGAAGGCACATGAACATGGTATTCTGTGGGAAGGATTCTGCAGATCTGGTTAAATGAGGCAAGCCATGATTTTGTCCGTGTGACCATTCCCTCCATCTGTGCAGATTGCAGCCCCTCTTTCCCTTGTCTTCATGACCCAGGGGAGGACGGGGTTGAGACTGCATTCTGTCTGAGGGTAGATGTGAAGTTCATCCTCTGGCCTGTTCTCAAAGCCTGGGTGTATCTTGGCCCCGTTCTCCAGAGTTCTGCAGTTTGACACATCTAGCATTTCAGCCACCCTTTTAAGAATTCTCTGGGGGGCAGCATGGTGTCTTGGAAAGCGCACTGCATTTGGAGTCAGAGGCCCTGAGTCCTCATCAGGAGCCTGCCCATTACTACCTAGGTGACCATGGCAAAAGCTTTTTACCCCAGCATCCCTCAGTTCCTCATCTGTAAGAGGAGGGAGCACAACTAAGTGGCCTCTAAGACCCCTTTCAGCTCCAAATCAAGGAACCTGCTCTCTCCTGAGCAGCCAGAGGGCTGGCCTTGGAGCCAGGGAAACTGGAACTTGAGTCCAACTTCTGAAATGCTCTCTCTGGGACTGAATTTAACTTCTCAGTAGGCTCAGGAAACTATCTAAAATTTTAAGTTATAAAAAGGATGCTTGGATTCTCCTGTTTCCCCCTTTGCTTTCTTCTTGTTCTGGGACTTAGGACAACTGGGAGAGTGCAGGAATACCATCTCAAGAACTGGGAGTGCTTGAAGGAGGCCTGGCTCTGGGGCCCCAGGGCCTGGGTGTGAACTGGGGCATATATTTCTCCCACACAGTTAATTAGATGCCTGCTTTGTGCAGGGCCTGCACCAGGCAAAAGCCTGGTTTGAAGAAGCTGGTTCTTTGAAATGTCTCACTGAAAGTCTCTGTCACTGTGATCCTGAATCTTATTTTTGCTAAGTTACTAAATGCAAAATTTAAAATGTAAAAAGTGCAGTTTGTTAAATGAGCTTACAAACCAAGTCTGTAAGCATTCATTAGGCCCTTCCTGTATGCCAGGTGCTCTGCTAAGAGTTGGAGATTCAGATAAAAGCAGAAAGAAATCCAGTGTCTGGCCTCAGTCAGCCTGCAGTCTGACATGGAAGATAACTAGTTAAGCTCAACTGTGCAGCAATATTTTTGCAAATACCTTCAACCCATGACTGCTGATGGCTCAGGTTTCTGTAGACTTACTTGAAGCCTTGCCAAATGACTTACCGACCAATCTCTTTTAATGCCCTTCCTGCTTCCTGCGCAGCCTCCTCAGGCTCCCCCAGCCTCCTACAGATCCCACCTCTGGATGGGCCTTGTGCCCTCCCTGGGCCAGGCCCTCTGATCCTCCACAGCTGTTTGCGTGTTGTTTTCCTTGTTAGACTGCAACCTCCTGGAGGGCAGGGGCTCTCTTTGCCTTTCTTTGTCTGCCTGGTATCTGCCACATAGGAGGCATTTAATGAATAGTAGAGTTCTTGGTTCTACATTAGCCTTCTCCAGGCTGGTTCAAGTAGCAGCTGCTCTTTGAAGGTTTGTAAGGGATTTAAGATCTTCCTGCCTATTAAGAGGCCTTAGGTGAGGCCCGTTAAGGGAAGCTTGCTGAGGGGAGCCTTGCTCCTAGGAAGGCTATCACACCTTTTACTAATTTCTAATTAGGCCCTGAGTCACGTGATGCCTTCTAGCTCAGAGAAGGGTATATATCCTCTGAGTTGGTATTTTGCTTTGGGGGCTGCATATGAGAAGGATCTTGGGATTCCCTAGTCCAGATTCTGAGTGGCCGTGGCCATATGGTCAGAGCTCCCTGAATGCTCAGATTTAAAGGCTGTCTCCATACAAAGAGCTATGTAAAGTGTACAGTTGATTCAGGCAGTTGGAGCCCTGTCTGTTGGTCTTTATTTCTCTCTTTGTATTTTTGCTGAAGTTCAGGGTGATGACTTTTCCCTTGAACTAGTGAATGTCATTGGAAAAGACTGTTGACCCCTCCTTAAGCAGCTGTCTTTCCTAGTAAAGCAGATCTAAGAATCTGTGCCAGCTGCCATCCTGGGGATGCCGCTACCAGGTCCTAGGATGTGTCTCAGCCACAAGGTCTGGGGTTGGATTGGATCTGCTTCTGTGGTGACCTCAGCGCAGCCCTCATTCCTCAAGTGTTCTCCTACATTCGGAATGCTGAGACTAGGCCTTGGAGAACTCACAGGACTCACAGGTACTCAGGAGTGCTGAATTGAAACGGATCCCTAGGCAGGAATCCCGCTACAGCATCCTCATTAAGGGGCCATCCAAGCTCTGTATATAGACTCCTCCCTATCCCATGGGTTGCTCTCTGCACTTGCGGATAGCCCGTCACGCGTTTAGGTGGTATCTGTCTGTTGCTCCTGGTCCAAGAAAGACCAAGGCCTCTTCCGCCAGTGAAGGCCCTGGACTTGCAAGGACCAGAGTGAGAGTGTCTACCATCCCCCTCCTCCATTTTATAGATGAGAAAACTGAGGCCTAAGCAATAAGAATTAGCGGCAGGATTTGAACTCAGTTCCTCAGACTCTGGAGGAATAGATAGCTTGGGTCCTACACCAGCAGAGCCTGCCACTGGATAGACTTACAGGAGGAAGGAGATGCATTTATTTAGTACCCACTGTATGCTGGGCTAAGTGCTTTACAAACATCCCATTCTATCCTCACCCCAATTCCAGGAGGCTGGTATCATGCCCATTTTAAGTTGAGGAAGCTGAGATGGATAGGCTAAGCCACTTGCTTGGGGTCCCATAGGCTGAATTTGAACTGAGGTCTTCCTGACTCCAGGCCCAGCGCTCTGTGGACCTCCCCCCCCCCCCAGCTGCCTCCAGACAAGAGCCTTGGTCTTATCTAGGCCATAGATGAGAGTCTGGCAGGATGAGAGGGTGTGGGGGGTGGCAATCAGCACCACAGAGGGGGTCCCTGCATTGAGGAAATGCCAGATCCACAGGAATGTTGAAAATGATCTCATTCACAGCAGATGCCCCTCCTGAAGATGCAGCTGCCCCTTGTGGTCTGCTATGTTTTTGTTTGGGGATGTTTCAAGCTCCTGAGTAGGGGTCAGGCCCCTCCCGGAGGACTGGGCACTGTCCCTTGCAGGGATTCAATGGTTGGGCGCTGAGTGGGCGCCGTGTGTCTGCTGCGGTAAAGTAGAACCAGGGGTGAGATGCGGGCGTCTGCTCAGTGTTGATGTTTGGCCTGGGTCAGAGGAGAGGAAATGGCTGGCAGGGAAGAACCCGTCAGGCTGGTTCTGGAGGCCAGACGGAATCAGCCGATGCTTTATCTCCGCCACAATCTGCCTCCCTGGGACTCCGGATGCTCGGGGAGATCCAGGGGCCACGTGCATCCCTTGCTGGGGGCCCCAGGAGCTGGGCGCTTCTGAGCGTGTGTAGTTATTATTATGCCTACCGTGGCGGTGTTTGTAGAATGCTTTAAGATTTGCTAAGTGATCTAAAAATATGACATTTGATTCCCCCAACTTCCTCATGAGGTGGATGCAGCTATTAGCCCCATTGCACAGATGAGAAGACAGAGGCAGGATTTAAAATGCATGTGACCAACATGTTTAGGGTGACTAGAGGTTGTAATATCAAGGAGCGAGAGTCAGGCAGCCTGGGAAGGGAGGCGGTCCTGGCCCTGGCAGCTCCTGTCTGTGTGTCCTTAGGCATATCACCTTCCCACCTCTGGACCTGGCATCCCCATCTGGAAGATGAGGGGTTAGAGTCAGTGAGCTCTGGGCCCCTTCTGCCTTCAGATCTGGTGCAGCGCATCTCCATCCATCTCTTGGGGCCTCAATTCTCATTGTCTCTCCCCCCCCCCACTCCTTCTCTCTCTCCTTCTCTCTGTCTCTCTGCCTCCATCTCTGTCTCTGTCTGTCTATCTGTCTCTCTCTCTCTCCCCCCTCTCTCCCTCCTCTCCCTCTTTCTCTCCCTCTCCTTCCCTGATCCCTCCCTCCCCTTCCCCCTCTCTCTCTGTCTCTGTCTCTCTGTCTCTCTGTCTCTCTCCCTCTCTCTCTCTCTTTCTCTCCCTCTCCTCCCCCTCTCTCTCTCCTTCCTCTCCCTCTTTCTCTCCCTCTCCTTCCCTGATCCCTCCCTCCCCCTTCCCCTCTCTCTCTGTCTCTCTGTCTTTCTCTAAGTATTATTTTTTTCTCTTAAATATAAACAACATTTTTTAGCATATTTTTAAGAGTTTCTGACTCCCAGTCCTCTCTGGTTCAGTCGGCTCCAGTTTCTCCCGGCTGCTCTTTTCTCTCTGAGGCAGAGCCCCAGAGTCCCCTGAGTTTCCTTAGAATTTGGTTGTCTTACACATAGTAGGTGCTTAAGAAATACAGTGTCCCAAAAGTCTTAAGGCAGTTTAAATCCCTGGTAGTTTAAAGTACCCCAAGAACTTTGGGGTCACCTGTATTTCCTAGAGTGACTTAGAAGGCAGCACAGAGTAGGGCCAAGGAGTGAGTGGGCAGAAGCTGCCTGCCTGGGCTCCCCTTCTCTGCAGGTCTCCCCACAGAGCACTGGGCCCCTCTCCCGGCTGGAATCACTTTGCAGAGACCTTGTTTATGTTTGTCTGGCTGTGTGAAAGGCAGTGAAGATGACCTGGCCTCGAGGCCAGCTGTGCCCATTTCTGCTTGGGACCCTAGACAAGTCGTTTGACTTCTCAGGGTCCCCAGACCACTCCCTGAGACTTTTATTTGAGGAAGTTGTCCATGATCACCAAGGATCTCCAGACCTGTCTGTGATGTCCTTCTGGAGGCTGAGGATCCCAGAAAGGGCCTTGGTATTCCTCCCCAAGGGCACAGTGTGTTGATGACTCCCAGCCCCTAGGCCTAAGGGTCAAGGAGCACTTTGCCTGTGAGGAGGACCCTTGTCAGCTCAGCTTGGCTCCTCCACTGTACCCCCTTTCTGGCTCCCAGCCTCAGGGGCTGGATGAATGTGGGCATTACCCCACAGAGATTCAGCTTATCTTCCATCTCCCCAGGGGAGCAGTGGTACCCCCTGGGGACCCTCCACACTGGGGCAGCCCCCAGGTGTTGGAGGAAGACATTCTCTCCTCTGCTTTGGCTGCCAAAGAGATTTTCCTGGCATGGATGGCCATGCTTTCATTTGAGAAGCTAGCCCTTTGGGAAGGCTGAGGTGGATGACAGGGCTGGAATCCTCATTAAGGTTAGTGTGCAGATAAGGGGGCATCGCCAGCCAGATGCCTGGGTAACAGCAGTGAGCCTGGGAGCCTGGGGTTTACTCGGCTGGCACAGGGGGAGAGCCTTGATCTTGAGCTGACCATCTCAAAGAAGGAAGCAGGACAATCGATATCTGGTGGTTTATGCCCCAATCCTGTGTAAGCCTTGTGGAGAGAGATGACCACAGGGAGCCTGGAAGGGAGGGTCAGGGCCCTGGGGTCCAAGGGGCCCAGCCTCCAGACTCATCACCTTCTCTTTAGCACCCCTGGTTAGATCTGGAAGGGCCTTCTCCCTCTCCATCCTCCCATCCCCTCATTTTGTAGAGGCCCAGGGAAGTAAGTTGACTTTCCTCAAGGTCATGCAGGGGCAAGTATCAGAGGCTGTGCAGATGTTGGGGTGCTAACCCTGCTTTCCCTGTGGCTGCTGGATCCAGGAGATGCCACACCTGGGGCAGTGACTGGTGTGGTGAGAGGGCAGAGTCAGGCCCTTCTCTGGGGTCAGTCGTAGGCCAGAAGAAGTCCCTGCCTCCTGGGAGCTGGGGGAGGAGGGACAGCATCTATGCAGTTAAGTATTAAACAAGGTAGCCTGAAGAGAGAGAAGTGACAGGTGGGGGAAGTCAGGGCAGGCTTCCCAGAGGTGGTGTGAGAACATTGAAGGCAGAGGATGAGGGAGGGCACTTGGGGTGAAGTGGGGCTGTGTGTTGTGGGCTCACGCTCTCCATCTACCCACCCCCTGCACACTGCCTCACCTCAGGCCTCCAGGGCTAACTTTGAGGGGCTCAGGCTTGTCCTTCACCTTTGAAAGTACAGTTTTATTAGGAACTTTTGTTTTCAAATTGCCTAATATTTTGGGGGTGTTTTTTTAAGTGCTCTTACATTTTTAACATTCTCACAAGCCTCTGCCAGTGGGCTTCCCCATAATTATTGCCGGCTCTCTATTATTCAGCCAGACAATTAGCAATGTGGAAGGGGTGTTTGTTAATGTGGCATAGTGAGACCAGTCAGTACAAAAGGCCTCCTTTCCTGTCCCCTCCAAAACCAAAGTGGGGGACCTCTTTTACTGGCATCTACAGAGTCTAGAGAGAAAGTGGCCTCGGGTGCAGAGGGGGAATCCAGGCTCCTGACTGACCCCTTGTTAGAAGCCACAATGTGTCCCCTTGTACAGGGCTAGGGGAGCTTTTCTGAAGGGCTCCTTGGAGGGCCCCGAATCTGCCATTGGTCATCATGTCCAGCCTGTCCTTGGCTCCTGCACATGTACTGCTGGCCTAGTGACACTGCCAGGCACAGCTCCCGTCTCCTCCTCTCAGAGACACCCTGGGTTCCCAGATGGCTGCTTCTTTGTCGGTGACCCACAGGCCATGACCAACTGGAAAGGCTTCCTTTGCAATATTCCTTCAGCTTCTCCAGTGGCTTTCTATGTCAATCCCCCTGCCCCCCTTCCTTTCTGTGTTGATAGAGATTTGGATCTTCGTTTGTTTGGTTTTGTATTTGGCCTGAAGCTTGTGACTGTGTAGTGATGTGCTCTCACCTAGAGAGCTCTCAGGTACAGCGGCTGGTCAGTGGCTCATCAGCAGCTCTCAAGGGATGGGCTGATTGACTGACTCAGTGCCGTCCTTCAGCCTGGGAGTCTGGCTTGTGTAAATACTGGGACCAGAGGGATGGAATGCCGAGTTCTGGGAACAGCCCCGTGTCTCTCTTGGTCAGAATATATATAAGCTGCCTGTGGGATGGGAATTGAGAGAAGGCCGTAAACACAGGTAGGAGCCACATTGCAGAAGGCCTCCAATGGCAGGTTCCTGATTCTTCTTGAGTTCCAGAGGCCCCAGGGCCCGGAAGGTTTAGGGGCAGGACAGAGACATCCCTGGCTGGAGGTAAAACCCTCACTGTCTGGTGATGGCTGAAGGAGGGCAGACAAGAGACACTGAGGCAGCCTTCAAGATCCAACAGCTGTTTGGGGGAGAAGATAATGTTCCAAAAGTCTAATATTTAGAGAAATGCCAACAAAAACAACCAAAATTCTAGCTCATCCCCACCAGACTGGCAAAGATGACTGGAGACGGAAAAGACCAATGGTGGGGCTGTACCTGCGGAGCCCTTTGGGGCTGGGCCTTGGTGCTGAAGTGCACACGTGATCGTCCTGATGATGCCCATGCCAGGCCCATGACCTCATGGCAGTGAAGAAGGCTCTCCCAGCCTGAGGGGAGATGGCAGAAGAAGGAAGATTTCTTTTTTTTTTCAGTTAGGTGTGACTTTTATTACTTTAGTACATAAACCAAAATTTATGCAACCAGAGCAGAGGCTGTGGATGATTCATATTTCCAATTGGGTGGGAGCACTCTCTTGGTCTTGTAGTACCGAGACATCTGGTGAATTCGGCTCTCATTCAGAATCAGACGGAATTTAGAGTCCTTATCCTTTCTGTTTCTCTCAAGATGCTTTCTAACAGCAACAGCTTTCTTGATCAAGTGATAAAGATCTTCAGGGAGATAAGGGGCAAGTCCCTTGGACTTTAGAATTCTCAAAATTTTGTTGCCAGTTACAAAGTGGACTTGTGCCACGCCATGAGAATCCCTCAGGATCGCACTGATCTGGGAGGGCGTCAGGCCCTTCTTGGCCAGCTTGTAGATCTGCTCCTTCACGTCATCCGAGGTGAGCTTCAGCCACGTGGGCACGCTGCGGCGGTACGGCAGAGCCGACTGGGACAGGCCCTTCCCGGGAGCGTGCAAGCGACCCATGATGGTGACGAGCAGGCAGCAAAAGAGAAGAAGGAAGATTTCTGATCTCTTTGATGACTGTGTGATGGGGGCTGGCTACTTGGTCAGTCTGGGGGCCCTTTCCTCCTCAGACACTAAGAATCAGTTACACTGCCATTAGAGAGATGGTGAAGGCAAGGTTGTCTCCAAATGCAGGTTATTTTCACAGAACCCTAGAACCTCCCATTTGGAAGGGCTCTGTCCAGGAGGCCACACAGTCTAAGCCTTATAACATACCTGAGAAGTGGGCATCCAGCCTCAGCCTGGAAACCACCCAAGTCCACCAATTCACTTTAGTCAGCTCCCTTCACCCACCCCCATACGGACCCTGAATCTGTTTCTCTGTAGCTTCAGCCCTGGTGGCTGGAAGCCCCTTGAGGGCAGGGCCAGCCTTTTGTCTCTTTTTTCTATCCTCAGCGCTATCAGAGTGCCTGGTACTTAGTCAGTGGTCGCTCCTCCTACCCTCTGGGGCCAGCTGACCACAGCTGAGCCCTCCAGGACCTGGAGCCCCTCAGATCCTCCCTGGGGCTTTAGGGCCACCTGACTTTTCTCTTTTCCAGGCTACACTTTCTAGATTCTTCAGTGGGCCATCTTAGGCTGTTATCTTAAATTTTTTTTTTCCATTCCTCCTTATCAATATTCTCTCCAAAATGCAGAGTTTCAGTCTCATCCAACTCTCTTTTGGGGTTTTCTTGGCAAAGATACTGGAGTGATTGGCCATTTTCTTCTCCAACTCATTTTATAGATGTGGAAACTGAGGAAAATAGGTTGAAGTGACTTGCCCAGGGGCACACATCTAGTGAGTGTCTGAGGCCAGATTTGAACTAATACTCTCCTGACTCCAGGGCTGCCCTGTAATGCCCACAATCAAACACAAAAGACTCCCAAGAGCAGAGAGAACCTGGGACTGTATAAGACATTGGGATCCTAATGGCATTAAAAGGAGGGCAGCCTGGCTATCCCTGGGAGAGGGAGGAGGATGCCCTGAGTCTGAAGAACAGGCTGATTTCAAGGGTTGTGGAGCAGATTTTTGACATTGGAGCCAATGTCTTGGGTTACTTGGGGGCCTCCAGATGGCACTTTCCTCAACAGATTTTTAAAATTGTTACTTTATTTTAATTTGTAGCTGAAATGTAATGCCCTAGTGACCCGAGGTGCCAGGCAGCAGCCTCTGATAAGAGGGAAACTTTCAGCCCTTGACCTTGCCCCAGAGTCTCACAGTTTCTTTCCAGGTTCTCCTCTGCTCACAAGCTCCCTGAGCCTCCCTGGCATGGAGGGGAAAGAAAGGAAGGAAACTCAGAGGAGGGAGAATGGTCTGGAGAGAGAGACCCTTCCCCTGCACAGACCTCCTAACTTGGGAATCCAGAGCCATAGGGAGTGTGTCTGCTGTCCGGACCAAGCTCATTTTGGAAGCAAATTCTTAGTTTACGTGGCTTTAAATGTGACTCCCAAGTCTTTGTCTGGTCTCATCAGATAAAAGGAGATGTGGTTGGCTTGTTTCTCCCTTTGTTTTTGTTGAGGCTAGAATTCTTTCTTTCAAACAACTGTGGGGAGGGAGGTGTGAGCATTTCTGAGGTCAGCTGGACAGTTCCTTCCATATCTGAGACCTAGTGGAATTCCTGGCAGTGAATGAAATGAACTTCTTAGCTTTTCATTCTTTCCTCAGTCAAGGGCAGCCTTCTCTTCTTAGCTTTAAGAAAACAAAAACACCAGGTTTCAGTGATCCCAGGACAAATCCCTGGAGCCTCGGGTCCCCAGGTACCTCTGGTACCGTGACTCTTTATAAATGAAAGCGATTATCAGTAAAGACTTTCTCTTGAACCATTTGCTGAAGATTGAAACCCTGATGTGTACATTGCCTGCAGTGAGAAATCATTCCTGGCCCTTACAGGTAATTGCGTGACCTTGGATGAGTCATTTCTCTGATTTTCAATTCAACGCAGGATTTATTAAAGTGTCTACTCTGCTGGATACTGTGGTGAGAATATGAAAGCTATAATGAAACTATCTCTGCCCACATAGAACTAATATTCTATCATGGGAAATAACACACATAAGCAGAGAGATATTGTGGATCAGTGGAATAAGGGAATTTGGGGGAAGGAGGCGACAGTGTGTGCTATCAGTGGGAGACCTCTGGGGTTTGGAGCAGCCTAAGTCAGAGGGCTTGGCTGCAGGAGGAGCGACACAGATTGTTGCTGAATGAATTGGGTAACAACGGATTTTGCTTTTATACTGGTCTGTCCACCCAGGGAAGGGCATAGCTTCCTAATGTCTCTTTAGCAAGACCATTTCAATTTGTAAGTCACTCTGTGCATGTTGACAAATGACAGCTCTGCTTGGCCAATAGTCGGCCGTTCATCACCCTGGAGAAGTGTTTGATTGAGTTTTTCCTGAAAAAGGCAAGATACATTTTCTGGGTGGTTTACTGTTGCCACCCCGTGGTCCCATGACCTGGAAGGTATCCCTAATGTCCCACACCAGGAGACTTCCTTATCATAACAGGTAAATTGTCATTGGACGACTCCACATTCCACAAATAAACTTTTTGAAATGAGCCATTCAGGGAATCATATCTTTGGGTTAGATACTTTGTAACTTCCTTTAAAGCATTTAGAAATGTGGATAGCTCTTATTGTTCCTGTTCTTCTAAAAGGCTGATGTCTTTTTGGTGCCAGTGTAGGTTACATTAAAGAAAACTGATGATTGGGTTTTTTTGCACCTAGTTACTTCCCGATATACTTCTGGTTTTTAAACCACTCTTATGACAACAACAAACCGGTTTAAGTAGAAATGAGCTGACCCTCTGAATGTCAGCACCTGTCAACACTCAGTTCTCTCTGCTTAGGAAAGGACTGAGTTTCTAATGTCTCTTGGCTGCTTTTTGATGTTTGGAAAGGGATCTGGCTCCTAAGCTCCACACATCATCCTCCATAAAGTTTTATACTCGACTTGCACTTAAAATCAGGGTTAAAGCTGCTTGTTGTCTGCAGCAGGAAGAGATCAAGGAATTTCCCAGCTGAGATAATTCCTGGGCTCTTTTTCCCTCTGCTGTGGCGAGTGTGGTGCAGGTTAAACATCCCTTTAGAGGGTGATCCAGCCCATTTCTTTTCCTTCGTCCAATTGCCATTCTGTGTTTGCGATTGAACAGGTCAGGTTGGAAGGGTGAGGGTTACATTCAGCCTTTTCTCCTCTTCATTCTTCCTTCTAATTTGGTCTTGACTTTGACCTTCACTTTAGCCAGTCCATGACCATACTGCGCACTAAGAGGTGCCTGTGAAATTATTCCATTGTTGGCATTATCTGTTCAAATGGTCATTTTCACTTTTTTGATGTTTGACATTTACTAAAATAACGTGTTTTCCATGAGTGTTTTGTGATAGATGTTATAGTTGTTAAGAGTTAACTTTATTTTAAAAAATCCGCCCAATGTCAAAATCAGTGAGACACTAAAAGGTGATAAGTGTTCACGGTTGGCGTATGTTGCCCAAGTCAAGAGCATAGCCCATGCAAAACCAATGAGGATTGAAGGAAAAATTCTTCACATAGTCCTTTTTTGCTTTCTTTAGATTAAATTTTGGGCAACTTTGCACAACCCTGTGCAAAGCCTTACTTAAGGTGCTTACTTACTTACTTTAGCCTTACTCAAACCCAGTTCACTTACAAGTCGAGACATCACCCTCCTAATGTCATTGACCTTCTTCAAGAATAAAGGACAAACAACAAGATTAAATTTTATTTTTGCAATCAAGAAAAATCTGCCTTCTTGTATTACATTTATATAACATAACTCATTTAGCCATTTCCTAAGCAAATTGGGACACCCCAGTTTCCTACCCCCACAGTTTCCAATTCCTTCCCGTCCATTGTAGTTCTGATGACGTACTGATTTCCTGGACTCCAGGAACATGTCAGAAATGTGGATGTCTTCATTCCTAAAGAGACTGGGCTAGCTGTCTCCATGGGAAAAGAAAACCTAATGAGGGCCCCATATAATATAAATTAACATACTGTTGGGTGGACAACCCACTGAGTTATTTGACCTCTATTTAGAAAGGTCTCCAAAGATGAGCTGGACCCAGAACTGACTAGTAGGAGAGTCACCTAGATTGGCTTCAGGAAATAACTTATTATGCTCAAAGGTCCCTTCTCTGAAAATCTTCTATGTCCCTGCTGAGCATCTCAGAAGAATGGAAGGCCAGTGGTGGGTGTGAGGAGGGGTTAGTGCATTGTCAATGAAACTTCATGTCCAGAAGTGTTACAAAAGACCACCTTAGGGCCACACATGACCAGAAATGGCCAGGGCAGGATATTTACATGGTGGGGGGCCAAGAAACCACATGAATGAGATCACTGATCTGTGGAAACCATGAGACAGCAAGGTGTCTTGGAAAGAAGACTGGACTGGAAGGGAGAAAGATCCTGGCTTCAGTATTTAATAGCAGTGAGGTCTCAGAACTTTAGGTTTGAGGGCTATAAGTTGGTGGCAACAATCCCTGTGCAGCCAACCCCACAGGCTTATTATAAGGAAAACCCTTTAAAGAACAAAATATGTGAGAAAATGACCATTTTGAGGCAGGTGTCCCTGGCTGTTACCTGGCATTCCCAGCAGTGGGTCTTAGCACTTTGGAGCACATCCGTTGGTTGGAGGTGTAGCGAGAGTGAAGGGCATTTGCCCAGATTCCCTGGTAGTGTTAGACAAAGTTTCATGCCTTCTGTAAACGAAGTGGAAAGATGAGGTTGGGGCCAGGGTGTAAGGACACTGAGGGGTTCTTGAGACTAGTTAAATGGCCAGACCTGTAGAGCAGTCACTGGTGGTTGGATGTCACCTTGGAAGGAGGTCTCCAGTGGGGTGCCCCAGGCTTCTGCTTGGTCATGGGCTAGTCAACATTTTTATTATTACCTTGAATAAAGGTGTTAAATGGCACGTGGAGCAGAGCTGCAGCTGGTGGCTTAAAACTGTAATGGCCAGCTAACCTTCTGGAGGGTGGGATCCAAACAAAGCCCTTGAGAGATTAACCAGAATAAGGCTGAATAAAGTCTTTTCAGTCCTGTCTGACTCCTCGTGACCCCATCTGCAGTTTTCCTGACAGAGATACTGGAGTTATTTGCTTGTAATTCCTGCTCTAGCTCATTTTACAGATGAAGAAACTGAGGCCAACAAGGCTAAATGACGTGCCCAGGGTCACATCTGAGGCTAGGAAGGATCTGAGGCTAGATTGGGCTCAGGTTTTCCTGACTCCGGTCTGGGCGCTCTATCCACTGCTCCACCTAGCTGCCCAGGAATAAGAGGTACTTCTACTTTACCTCTGGGTGGGGTGGAGATAGGGGATAGGCCTGTAGTTTTCTGTCTGGGTCAGATGGAATGTGGAGGTCCTGTGTCCTGTTGTGTTTGGTTCTGGGTACCAGACTTAGGATGTTGATAGGTTCCAGAGAAGCTCAGCCAGGATGGGAAGGCCTTCAAGGTCATGCCATGTGGAGATAAGTGGAGGAACTGGGGTGGGTTTTCCTGAATGAGAGGAGGATGGGGGCAGAGACCTGAGAGTTGTCAGGAGGTATTCAAAGGACTGTCATGTAGAAGAGGGATTTGTCTTGTCTGGCCCTGAGGACCAATGAGAGGAAGTCCCAAGGAACTGAGTTTAGCCTTGACCTAAGGAAGAGCATGCTCAGAGGAGAGCATTGCCAAGTGGCTTGAGCTGCCTCCAGTGACCCAGGCCACCTCTCTGGCCCCTGGAGGTCTTTAGACAGAAGCTGGATGACCCTTTGTGAAGGAAGTGACCCAGAGCATCCTTGTCTGGGTGTGGTGGGCTGGTCCACAGGTCACTGAGGTGTCTTCTGATGCTAGCAGTCTGAGATTCTATCTGTGAGATTTCCAGCTAGGGGCAGAGCTCAAGGAGGGGACCCATTCTGCCCATCTGTCCAAGACTAGGAAGTATATACACCATCAGGCCATTTTACTCATCCCTGTTTCAAGGGACATAGTCTTTCTATAAAATCATACTGAGATGGCAGACCTTGCACCCAAATGTTTTTGTACTTTGATGGGACAAAGAATAGTCTTTATTTTGTGTCCATTAAGGAAATAAGCCTTGTGCCTTATGAGCTGAAAATGAGTTTTAGTTGCTGGCTTGAAAGGCTGTTTGCTTGAGATGATTAGCTCACATTTGAAGCTGTGTGTGGCCATGAGGGCGATTTGTGATGCTGGAGCCTGACACGTACCCAAGCATCAAAGCAGATATTTCTTCTCTTCCATTTGTTCCTGAAATTCTGCTTACAAGCAGTGATGGCACATGGCAAATTCAAAGGAACAGCAAAGAGGAAGGGCTTCTTTCTTTTCAGTCTAAACAGGCTGCCTACAAGGGGTGTCTGAAGTCCAGGGGTTTCCCGAGTTGAGTGCAGTGTGTAGGCTAAGCAGCGTCTTTGTGGAAACGGGGGGGCTTCAGAAGCGGTGCTAGGGTGCCTGAACCCCAGTACTGTTTGTGGCAGACAAGATGCAGAGTTTAAGGACCTGGTGGCAGACTTGGAGCTCCCTCGGCTTTCAGAGGTCACACTCATCTCCTTCAGCTTCTTTGGGACTCAAGTTTCTGTTTATTGTTTTATATTACAATGTCATTGCATTTTATGGATAACATTTTTGATCATACTTTATAATTATATAATTTTCATTTTTATCACCCAGCTATCTAAACTCAGCCATGGCTTGCAAAATACTAAAGATAAAGACAGAATGGGGAAGAATACCCTCACACATGAACTGTCTCTGTCAATGAATGCTGTTCTTCACGCCTGTGGCTGGGACCTCTGTGTCTTCTCACTCCTCTCCCTGACTTGTGTTTGCACATTGGAATTGCACAGTTTTCATTTTTATCTTTTCTCTGTGTTCCTTCCATTAACTTTGTTCTAGTGATTGTACACGCAGTTTTCCTAGCTCTCCTGTCTCATGGTGTCAGCTCACATAAGTCTTCCTGTGTTTCTCTGGACCTTTTTTATTCATCGTTTCTTTGAATTCAGTAATACTCCAGCCCTTGCTTTGTAGAGGAGAAACCTCGAGAATTTTATTATTGTTCTCATTCTGTTCCTTTACCTGAGATAGAGGGCATCCCTTCAAATAGGATGATAGTTAAATCAGCCAGGATCTAATGACTACATGAGGAAAAACATCCTATTTCCCAAGGCCTTTTTAAAAATTTAATTTGTTTATTTTTAGTTTTCAACATTCATTTCCACAACATTTTGAGTTGCAAGTTTTCTCCCTGTCTTTCCCCTACCCCCACTCCAAAATAGCAGTCCTACTGAATACCCCCTCTCGTATATCCTCCCCCATTCCCCCTCTGACTTTCTAGTAGGGCAAGATGGATTTCTATACCCCAGTGCCATATATATATGTTTATATGTGTATGTATATGTATACGCATATATATGTATAAGTATGTATGTATAAATAAACATTTTATTTTAACACTTTGATTTCCAGATTCTTTCCCTTCTTCCCTTCTAGGATGCCACCTGAGTAGCAGCCTTAGGTGTGAGCAAAGATGTGAGAGGAGAGAGAGAGAGAGAGAAGGAGAGAGAGAGAGAGAGATAGCCAGACAATGTGGGTAGCTCAAGGAAGAACCATGAACTCCATTTATTGATGCTTAGAACAAGGTTTTTAAAGATCCAAAGGACAAAGATTCAAGTATTCTCATCAATAGACTTAGTTTTTCACATCCTGGGATTTTGTCACAGTTATATTATTTCAAAGATCTACCACATCCTGGAAGTAACCTCAGATCCAATCAAACTTTTTGATTTCTAGGCTCCAAGAGTCTGGGGCAGCCCATCAGGTCCTTGGGAAGTCCATCAACATTACCAAAGAGAATGCAAATTGGAGCAGACCTACAAACTTCTAGGTTTTTATAAATCATTGGCTTGAATCTGCTATTACCTTGGGACCCAAACAGGAAAGGCTTGTCTTCTTTAAGTGTCTGAAGCTTTGAGAATTCTAGGCACCAAAAGTCTTTGGAAATACAGCAGGTCTTTGGATGTCAGTTAACATTTTAAAGGCATAGACAAAGATGATGTGAATGAGAGCAGATTTCAAAGCCCCTGGGTTTGTTTAACACAAATTTATGGCTTCTCCAAGGCTCCAACTGACCCCCAAGACCAAATGTTTTGGCTTGCTTCATTCCCTCATCACCCGCCCATACTGGGAGGAAAAGTGATTCAATATCGGCTATACAAGTGTAATTGTGCAAAACATTTACATAGTAGTTATATTGCGAAAAACTAACTGTATTTCCCTCCATTCTGCTTTGTTCTATTTTACTTAGAATTCTATTCTAACATCTATTCTAAGAGTTCTATTCTACTTTCTACTTTCTGTCCCTTTTCAGAAGGGTGTGCTTCTAACTACCCTCTCCCCCAATCTGCCCTCCCTTCTTTTCTCCTTCTTTTTATCCCCTTCCCCCCTACTTTCCTATAGGAAAAGATACCTGATTTAGTGTGTATGTTATTCCTTCCTTGAGCCAAATTCAATGAGAGCAAGGTTAACTCATTTGCTTTTTGCCTTCCTGTTCTTCCCCTGCATTATAACAGTTTTCCTTTGCCTCTTCTATATGAGGTAATTTACCCTATTCTGTCTCTCCCCGTCTCCTCTCATTATATTCCTCTCTCACCTGTTAATTTTATTTTCTAGATATCATCCCTTCCTATTAAACTAATCCTGTGCCCTCTGTCTATGTATACATGTACCCACACTCACATAAGCACATAATATATATATATATATATATACATATATATGTATGTATGTATGTATACACACATATTCCCTTCAGCTATCCTCATACTGAGAAAAGTCTCATGAGTTATGATTATTCTTTTACCATGCAGGAACGTAAATAGTTCAATTTTAATAAGTTCCTTATGATTTCTTTTTTCTTATTTACCTTCTCATGCTTCTCTTGCTTCTTGTATTTCAAAGTCAAATTTTCTGTTCAGCTCAGGTATTTTCATAAAGAATGCATGAAAGTCCTCTATTTCATTGAATGACCATATTTTTCCTATAGCATTATACTCAGTTTTGCTGGGTGGATGATTGTTGGTTTTAATCCTACCTCCTTTGACCTCCATAATATCATATTCCAAGCCCTTCGATCCCTTAATGTAGAAGCTGCTAGATCTTGTGTTATCCTGATCACGTTTCCACAATACTCAAATTGTTTCTACCTGACAGCTTATAATATTTTCTCCTTGATCTGGGAACTCTAGAACCTGGCTATAACATTCCTAGGACTTTGCTTTTTGGGATCTTTTTCAGGAGGTGACTGGTGAATTCTTTCAAGTTCTATTTTACCCTCTGGTTCTAAATCATCAGGGCAATTTTCCTTGAGAATTTCTTGAAGGATGATTTCTAGGTTCTTTTTTTGATCATGGCTTGGTAGTCCAATAATTTTTAAATTACTTCTCCTGGATCTATTTTCTAGGTCAGTGTTTTTTCCAGTGAGATACTTCACATTGCCTTCTATTTTTTCATTTGTTTGGATCTGTTTAATAGTGTCTTGATTTCTCATTTAGATTCCATTTGCTCTAATCTAATTTTGAAGGAATTATTCTCTTCAGTGAGCTTTTGAAATTCTTTTTCCATTTGGCAAATTAGGCTTTTGGGGCTTCTTTTGCCATTTGAGTTAGTCTATTTTTTAAGTTGCCATTTTCATCAGCCAATTTGTTGACTCTCTTTTCATGATTTTCCTGCATCATTCTAATTTTTCTCCCCAATTTTTCCTCCACTTTTCTTACTTGATTTTCAAAATCCTTCTTGAGCTCCTCCATGGCCTGTAATCAATTCATATTTTTCTTGGAAGCTTTTGATGCAGGAGTTTTGCCTTTGTTGACTTCTTCTGGTTCCATATTTTCATCCATTTTGTCCCCCCCCAAAAGGATTCTATTATTGTGCTTCCTCTGTTTATCTTGCCAGCCAATTACTTGACTTTTGAGCTCTTTGCCACAGTAGAACTCTGCTTCCAGAGAGAAGAGCTTTGTCCCAAATTGCTGGGGTTTTCACAGAAATTGTCAGAGGTCTGAGTAGGGCATCCTCTCTATAGACACCACACTGGCAAACTGGCTTTTCTCACCCCAAGACCAGTGCCAGGAAAGTGACCCTTATCCAAACAAGTCAAAGCAAGAGTGATTATCCTTTGAATGGTTGCTTTGTCCTCCTGTGATCTGCAATTCAGGAGCTCCTGATGAAGCCATGCGGCAGCCACTGCAGCCACTGTGCCTCCGCCACCTCTTGCCCTGGGGGCACTGGCCAGAATGCGCTCTTCCTTTCCAACATAGTTCCTGACTGACCTTTTACTTTTTTCTTGGTGTTTGTGGGTTGAGAAGTCTGAAAACTACCACAGCTGCTGGTGATTCTCTCTTCTGAAGTCTGCTCCAGCCACTGCTGCCTCCCTGGGGCTGTAACCTCACAGCTCACGTGGGACTGCACGTGGCTCCCAGAGTGCTGCAATGAACCCTTCCTGTCCACCTGCTGGGCTGCCTTTAATGGGAGATTTGTTTATCTCTATCACTTTGTGGGTTCTATAGCTTTAAAATTTGTTTAGAGTCATATTTTACAGGTATTTGAGGTGGTTGTGGGGGGAGGTCACTAAATTTCTTGCTTCTGCTCCACCATCTTGGCTCTGACCACTGCCCCAGGCTTTTTCAGTGGGGATGAACTGACCTGAAAGGCATTGGCCCCAGCTTTTCAGTGAACTCTGGAGTTTACTTTGGTAGCTGATACTTTCCCCAGACAAACATGTAGAAATGTGTGTGGATTTACTCAATGTGGACCGTGGCCTTGGCTAGACATTTGGAACTTTCATATTTGGAGCCAGGCCACACAAATCAGGACCAGCACAAAATCCTCTTCACTTGTCCACGAGATGCCAAAGAAAGACCCCCCCAGTCATCAGGGAAGGGGAGGGAGGGGTGGGTCAGTGAGAGGCCAACGGGAATCAAGTTCCCTTGAGCTGGCGTCGACGCTGTTGACATTTCTCTGCATGGGGGCAGCAGGTATTGATGGGAATTACTGAAGGGTCAGGCAGGGCCATGTTCTCTCAAGTCAATGCCTGGAGAGGAATGATTTTAAAAAATAATTTCATCTAAATGGATCTGTTAAAGATCCATTAACTGCTTCCCTGCAGTATTTAACAACTACAACAGACAGTATGGATAATGGGCCTTAAAACCAGGAAGAGCTGTGTTCGAGGCCTGCTCAGATACCTGTTGGCTGCAGTCACTGACCTGGGCGAGTCCCTTAAACCTCCTCTGACTATAAGCCAAATCAAGTCCACCAAGATTTTGTAAGCCTGTGCCCTGTGCCAGGCCCTGTGGTGGGCACTGGTGGCATGAAGGCCACCACATGCCTCATCCTAGAACCTCCCACAGTGTTTGGCCCCTGGACCATCCCTTGGCCCCTCTGTAAGGCCTGCTCCTCTTTTCTTATTGGCCAGGTCCTCTTGGAGCTGCCATTTTGTAAAGGGCTCAGGCTGGCCTGACTTTTATTCTCCTCCCAGACCTTCCTTGAAGGAAGATCTGGAGAGCCTGAAGTGGAGGTGGCATCCCAGGTGTGAGGGACAACTTGAATCAGTGCCCAGAGGATGGAGATGGAATGTTGAGGCTTGCAACAACATGTAGATCTCTTGGGCTGGAGCGCACAGTTGGGCTTGTGACATGGAGGTAATAGACCTTAAGATCCATATGGTGGTGGGTCCTAAATGCCTCTGCATTGGGCGGTCTGCATTTTATTCCTGAGGCCGTAGGGAGCTGTTGAAAGCTTTGGAACAGGGGAACAAAAGGTCCCAGATCTGTGTTTTAGAAAAGTTGGTTTGTAAGTTGTGGGGAGGCTTCATGGGAGAAGGGAGAGGCTGGAGGCAGAGAAGGAGGCCCCTCCAGTGGTCGTCTGGGAGAGAACAATTAAAAAGTGTCTTTGGCCAAACCGTTTCCTGCCCTGCCCTGATGGCTAGTGGTTATCCTTCGTCCTTGAAGAGGGCCACAAAACCATCACTGTGTGGCTGACTATGGCTGCTTAGACCAGCTTGAGCTCGGAAGGCCAAAGGCCATTAACCAAAGGCCGCACACAAATGGCCCATGTGACTATTTGGGGTAGATTCTCTAAATTTGTACATCTTGCATTTCTTTTGAGTAATTCTATTCTGCTCTGCTCATAGAGCGCAGCGCCTTCTCTGCTAAGAGCACCCCATGTGGGGTGGTCCTAGGCCAGTGTTTCCCACATCTCATAACTGATTCCAAAGTTCTTCAGGGAGACCTTGAGGGCATCCTTATGTCTTCTTCTGACCAACATGGGAGCATCTCCTTTTGTGGGATATCTGTAAAATAGTCTTTTAGGTGAATGTGTATTTAGCTTTCAAATGATGTGGCCCTTGGAGGTGCGTTACCTGGGGTAGAGTTTCAGTGCTTGGCAGTTCAACTCTAGAAGAGACCCTAGTGTCCAGTACCTTATCTTGCTAGGTAATCTTCAGAATCTTCTAAGACAGGGGAGCTTTCTCTTCCTCTCTGGGCTGATGCTGGAGCCGTAGACATGGAGTCCACCAATGGGCCTGTCTTTGAACACCTTCCAACATGGCAAGATGTTTCAGAAGATCATTCCCTCAGCCAGACAAGGGATATGAGAACAGTTTTTGTGGGGGAATGTGCTTACCTATGAGGTGTGTGGGCCCCATCCCAGCCTCACAGCCCAGAAGCCTATAACACTAACTTACTCATTTGTGGCACTGGAGATGAGGGCTGGCCGAAAGGTCTAATGCCTTGAGCAGGCCAGACCCTTGGAAATCAGAACTGATTGATCAGATAAGTTAAGGATTGTGAAGCCCTGCCTGGCCAAAGACTGAAATGCGTCCAATATAGAATGCAGCACACCAGTAATTGATTGCAAATCCATGTTGCATTTAGCTTTTCATTAGGAAAAGTGTTCCTCAAAATGTTCTTAAAAATGTGGGTCATTGGAGTGGGTCGAGAGCCCACCTTGGAGTCAGAAGATTCAGGTTCAGATCTTGCCTCTGTGTGATCCAGAGTAAACCACGTAACCTCCTCGTGACCTTGGCAGCTCTCAGAGACTTGACACATCAGTGAAGGGAGTTTCCATACTAGGACTCCCCCAAACTGATGAAATTATCCAGCCTCCTCCCCCCCCTCTTGTTATTAGCAGAACTATTAACACAAAGCAAAACTAGGCAGGTCTGAGCTCCATCTCTCTTTCCTCTGGAAAGCTTAAGAAGCAAGAAAATCAGGCCACTTGAGAGAAGGAAGGCAGCAAGCGGAGGCCCCATTAGTTGGGGCTTGTCTTGCGGCTGCATCACTCAGGGTGGGGGTGGCCCAGCCCTTTGCAGAGCCTGGACTCTGGTGTGGTCAGATGCCCATCACGGCCTTCTCTGGGTGGGGGGGGAAGAACTGACTCCAGATCAGAGTGCGCTGTTCTACTTCCAGGGGCGTGAGCACTCCAGCACCTGGGCCAACACTTTTTATAAATCAATGCCAAGAAATGAGATCAATCCCTCCTGACTGACCCAGGGAATTTCTATTTCTTCTTAAATTAAAAGAAGTCGTTAGTTAGTTAGAAAGATCAATTAGTCACGCCTAGCCTTCTGCAGTCATTCAAGTTCTGTCCATATTCTCCAACCACACGGGCCAGCCTGTGGAGTGACGCTGTCTCTCTCTCTGTTTATGTAGCAGCCAGATCTATAACTAGGTAACTGGATTTCCGTGTCCAGCCTCTATCCATCTCCCTCTTCATCAGATCCACATTCCTCTTCAGGAGTGCGCAGCACGTTTTAGCTCCTGATTCCGTGGTGGTCTGGGCTCTGCAGCCATGTGGTGAGCTCCTGGGGCCAAGGGGAACAGCATGGTATGAGGGAATGAGCACTGACTTTGGAGCCACAAGCCATGGATTCAAGTCCTACCTCTGACCTAGGCCAAGTGACCTCCCTTCTCTGGTCTCAGCTTCCTCATTTATAAGATGAGGTGGGGCTGACTGCCCCCTAAGGCCCTCTGGCTCTGAATCTGTGATCCTGTGGCTAGTTTGGACCTGTTCTTTTTTCAGTCTTTTTTTCCTTATCTTAGCTATGACTGGGCTTGTTTAATTCAATTCACTAAATTATTAAGGGGCTACCATGATTGAGGCACTGTGCTAGGCACTGGGGAGGGATTAAAAAGATAAACTGAGGACCAATCCCTGCCTACTTTCTCTAAGGGAGAACCATGTCCATAGATGGACAAATAAACATTATTTGAGGATAGTAGAAGCACTAACAATGATGGGGCTGAGGAAGATTTCTAGGGTGTTTCACCCGAGAGGGATTTCAAGAGTTAGAGGTGAAGAGGGAGGCCCTGAGGCATAAGAGGGGTACCTCCCCCCTCCCCCCAGCTCATATAAGTGATGAGCCTCTGCAGCCCCCCGATGTTGTTACCAGGTAGCAATACCTCTTTGACTGAATTACAGATTCTGTCAAAGGTGCAAATTAGGAGTGAACAGTTCTTAGCTCCTACTGAACTATCAATGAAGGAAGGGCACAAACCAGGTGTAAATGGAATGAAAGCCAGTGGCCACCACACAGTAAAGGTCTTCTGGCTGGTTAAGAAAGAGTCCACCCATAGCAACTGGTTAATTGATACTGGGGAGCGCACCAGGTGGGGGCTCATGGATAACAATACTAGAATTCCCAGAACCTCCAGAGAACCACCATGCCACTTGGAATGGTGGCTGGGGGAAGGAGCCCAGAGGAGGTGGGACACAGGCATGGGCCACCACCTGTACAAAGACATGAGGGAGGAGATGAGACCAGGAGCGTAAGGAGCTCTTTGTATGCCATTTTGTAGGCTGAAAGGTAGAGTAGTGGAGGAGAGCTGAGTGATCTAAGTCTGAAAAGTTTAGCTTGAGAACTGGGAGGGGTGTCTGAGCACCCAGTTACTTAAGGGGAGATCTGACTCATTGCTTCCTAAGTTCATTCCACACTAGTGTGATGCTTCTGCATTCTCCATAAATGTTGTAGACTAGAGCCTATGGATCAACCAGAAAACCCTCACTAGATGTTTATTATATGAGAAAAAGCAAAGAAAGCCCTTGCCTTCAAGGAGCTTCTATTTCTTTGGGGAAAAGAGAATGGATGCCATGCATACAGAGTAGATCAGAGTTAGCCCTAAAAAGAAGGCTCTGTTGAGTGACAAGGCCAAGGAGGCTTCCTGAAGAAGGTGACCTTTGAACTGAGATTTGAAAGAATCAAAGGATTCTAAAAGACTGAGGTGAATAGGGAGTGCATCTCAGGCATGGGGCACAACCAAGTGCAAAGGCATGGCGATGGGAAATGGATGGTTGTGTGGGACAAATAGCTGGATTGTAGAGGGCATGGAGGCTATAAGAGTGATGGAAGGATGGGAGGCAGCCAGGTTCTAAATAACTTTCAGAGATTTAATGTTTGTTAATAGGAGTAATAGGCATCCCCTGGGGTTTCTTGGTGGGGGGGATGACAGGGGCAGACCTTCACTTTAGGAAGATTATTTCAGCAGCTGAGTGGAGAATGGACCAGAGAAAGTGGGGAGAGACCACACGAGGAGGCTCTTGACCTGTAGTCAAGGCAAGATATGATGGGAGGCAGTACTTGAGTCTGGGTCATGTGAGTGTGGACGTATGTTGTGGAGGCACAAAGGACAAAATTTGGAGACTGATTTCCATATGGGGTGTTAAGTGATGGTGGAAAATGGAGGTGTTGGAGGTCCTAAACTGAGCAGCTAGAGGAGTGGTGGTTCCATCCATGGTCACTGGGAGGTTTGGAAGAGGTAGGTTTTGGTGAAGAGATGGTGAGTTCACATTTGGACATTTCACGTTTGAGGTGCTTCTGCTCTGAAGTGTGGAGTGGACAGCCGAGGATGTGGGGCTGGAGCTCCTAGGGCCTAGGGATGGGTGCGCTTAAGTCTGAAGTGTGTGGAGGCAGCCTCATGGCATCTCTCTCCAAATAAGAGCTATAAGACATCTTAGTCATCAGAAAGCCCAACTTCCTATTTTACAGATGAGGCCCTGAGAGGTGAAGTCAGTTCCACAGGGACTAGGTGGCTGAGCTGACATTTCAGCCTAGGTCCTTTGACTCCTCCTTCCTGCCCCTTATGCCCACAGACCTCTTTTGACTACAACACATCATAGAAGGAAAAGAAGAGTGAGGGTCTCACTTGGGTGCTTAATGTTGGTGACTGTGGCAGAAGATGGACAAGCGGTGGGGTCAAGAGCTGGGCCCAGGCAGAATGTCAGCACGGGGGACCAGGGATATTGACGGATTTTGCCAAGGTGAGAGCCTCTTGCCAAGTTCTGCTGGCCCAGGTCCCAGAGAGGGGCACAGGGGTCAGTGAGGTCAAGCGAGGCCCAGGGTGGGCTCTTTAGGAGGACTCACACACTGACAGTTGGGAACTATCACTGTGGAAAACAGACAGTATGTTGATGGGCCCAAAAGGGATTTATGGTTCCTGACCTCGAGAAGCTTCTTGTCTAGAAGGAGCACAGAACAACCCTGGCTGTTTAAGAAGCGTGGAAAGAGTCTTGAGTGGGAAAAGTTTAAGAAGCTCTTCTCCTATTTAATTCTGGGACCAAACCATTGTTTATTTGTAGTGCTTGTCTCAGATATATGTACTAATAACCAAAATATAAATTAACCCTTCAACTGCGTCATAATCTGGAGATTAGACATTCTTCATCCACTTGGCCCTTCTTGTGTGGATGGTCGAGCCAAACTTTCCTAGTCATTATGGTTCCTGTCTTAGAGCTGAGACTTTACAGTGCTTTAGGTTTGTTGAACCAACGTGATGTCATCTACAAACAGGAGGACCTCCCCATACACAGGAAATCCCTCAGCTTTGTACCCTGGATCTCTTCTCTTACAGTGGTGGGCACTTCTGTGGGTCACACATCTCCCTCTTTTGTGTCTCCACTGATGTTTACAATCAGGGGGTCATTGATCAGCATTAAGTCAGACGCTCTATATTTCAAGAAATCTTGACTCGGTTTGGAGCATGAATGGGAAACCCCTTGTTGAAAAGAGCCTGCTAAGGTGGGCCTCTGCTTTCCTGAATTAAAGACTTAGTAGTCCACGAAGGAGCACTGCGGCCTTTGATGAAATGCTGGAGTCCGCTGAGTCTGCTCGCCTGACCTTGAGCCCTGTCACAAGTGTTCCCCAGATGAAGAAGTGCCTGCCTGTAGCTGGGCGGCCATGGCTGCTGTTCTCTCCCAGCTCCTTTTCACTATTATTAAGATCTGATATTAATTCTCACACTTTTGGTTTCTTTCTTTCATTCACGTGCTTTGTGATTGTGAGTTCTCTAGTCCCTCACCATCACCTTGCCTCCAGCACAGCTCTGACTGGGGCCAGTTCTGTTGCTTTGCTTCATTTTCTCTCTCTGTCTCTGTTTCTGTCTCTCTCTGTCACTGTCTCTATCTCTCTCTTTCTTCTTTCGCTCTCCTCTTTCTCTTTGTTTTTCTGTTTCTGTCTCTCCTTACTTTGATGCGAAATCTGCCTCTTTACAACTCCTAATCTTTGCTCCTGATTCTATCCTCTAGGTTCATGAAGTCCCAGCTTTCTCTTGGGTCAGCCCTCCTAATACAGGTGCCGTTGGCACTCTTCATCTGTGCCATGAACGAGGTTATCCCTCCCCACCCTTGCCTGGAGTTGGACTGGGTTTCTAGGGCCCTGAGAAGGTAGCACAAAGGTACCACCGACTCCAAAGAGTTTGTGTTACCATTTAGAGCTCTGGGGGGTTAGTCTTCCTTTTGGCTTTCTGGTCAGTCCTGGTTAGGGATCTCTCAGCTGAGCCCTGCCCCCTTCCTGCTTTCCAAGGCAGCCCTCCTTTAAGCCTGAATCCCTTACTGGGGCCTGCACTTGTCTCCTGTTCCTCTCCATTTCCTTTCCTCAGGCTGCTGCTCTCCTGGGCTGAGCTCCTGAGCTGAGCTCCCGAGCTGCTCCTAATCCTTCTAGGCCAAGGCTTACCACCTCCATAAATTATTCCAGCACATGTGGGTCCCCCTAGGTCTCTCCCCACCACACACCGTTTTTTTTTCTTCTTTGACTCACTTTACTCTTACTTCATACATTGCCCCTTTGACTCCTTCTTATTCGTTCGTTTACAAAGAGCTTGTCTCCTGGTGAGAGTTGAAGCCCCTAAGCAGAGGTTCCATCTTCCCATCTTCTTGTTGCTGAAGTGCCCAGGTGCTTGGGGCTGCTCAGGAGAGCTTGGCTCAGTCGGGTTGGCTTCCCCTTGGAACGCCAGCCCCTGCAACCAGGAGGCTTGCTTTAATGAGTCCTGGCTGGGTGGGGCTGCCTTCTTAGTGCCATCCAGGGAGAGCTCTCCAGCCCAGGGTCTGAGGCTTCCTTTAAGGAAAAAATGGCTCGTGGACCTTCCTTTCCAGCTTCTCTAGTGTTGAGAATGGAGCGGCGGCTGCTCACGGTGTGCAGTCCTGTTACTGACAGGGAAGGCTCAAGATTGAGCTCTGACATGTCACTGTCCAGGAGATCACAGATTCATGAGGGGATTAGGCATCAGCAGGGATGACTGTAAAGCTTAGGAACACAGGGAATTTCAAGGTGGAAAGCTGTTCTTGAGTGGGGCATCAGGGAAGGCTTCTTGGAAGAGGTGGCATGTGAACTGGGTCCCTCCACTCAGCAGGCAAAGAAGCCTTACGGTACAAGCAAAGCCTGGGAGGCAGAAGAGCCCAATGTTTGCTTGAGTCAGAGCAGACTCATCTGGATGGAGCACAGAGCATGTGGTAATTCCTCCACATTTAACTTGTTTATGTATTTTACCTCTCAGGGGGCAATGTGGTGGAGTGGGCAGAGACTTGGCTGGAGTCAGGAAGAGTTAGGTGACCATGGGCCACTTCACCTTTGGGAGGCTTAGTTTCTTCACCTGGATAACGAGTGGTTGGGTTTGATGGCTTCTAAGTCCCTTCCAGTTTAGCCTCTGTTTGCCTTAATTCACTGCAGGAGGATGCAGTGTCTGCCAACCCTGGGCCCTACTGGTGGGTTATGGTGCCCCGGCTCACAAAGGGTTGGGCGTTACTGAATGACTAACCAGCCACAGTAGCAGCCCTTTCTGACTGAACAAAGAACAGCCACAACAACCCTTTCTGGCTGTGGATCTGCGTTCCTATAGTCTCCATTGGTCTTGGGAGCTGATGGGGTGTGGAGTCCCAGATGTGCCCCTGGCAGATAAGGAAGTCAGAAGAAAGACGGGCTGGGGAGATGGGGAGCTCAGATTTGAGGACCTGGTGGTGTGTCCAGGTGGGGCTGGTGCAGAGGGCAGCTGCAGGGGGAGATCTTGAGATAGAAGAGAGGTTAGAGAGAGACTTAGAGTTCTGGAAGGCATCTGCCTAAGAGGCTTCGGGGTGGAGATGTGGGGTTAAGATGACCTTGGTGAGGTGGAGAGGGGAAAGGAGATGGTATAGACAGATGCTTGGGGAATGTCCTCTCTGAGAAAATGAGAAGTGGATAAGGAGCCGGAGAACTGGATAATAATAATGATAAAAGCGCTTTAAGGTTTGCAAAGCAATTACCTGGAGAGGAGGTGCGATTACCAGCCTCATGTTACAGTTGGGGAAACTGAGGTTCAGAGAAGTTCAATGACTTTGCTAGGATCACACAGCTAATAAGTGCCTCAGGCTGGATTTGAACTCAGGACTGCTTGAGTCCAGGCTTAGCCCTCTTTCCGCTGCTTCCCAACAAGAGGAGATTTCCCATCAGGGGCATCTCTCTCTGTTATTCTGTGAAACAGAGCCCTTACTTCCCGCCCCCAAACCAAACAGTAGGGAAGTTAAAACGCTGGAGTCCTTAAAGCAGATCAGAAATGTGCTTGCTGCAGGGGCTCTTGGCATCAATGAGAGAGACACACACTTGGACGAAAACAAGACTCTGGGGCTCTGCCAGGCTCCGGGCACTCGGGCATCGAGGCTGGAGGTGCTTGTCCATTCCTCCTTCAGTGTTCCCTTGTGCTGCTAATTATCAGGTGCTTGAACAGCACCAACCTCATGTCTGAGGGAGGAGGGAGAAGAGAGAGAAGCTGCTCATCCTCAGGGTGGTTGTGACCTGAGCTCTGTGGAAGGACTACAGCAGAGTTTGAGAAGGGCTGGTGGGAAAGAGAGCCGCGAGGCCGTCAGAGAGGTTGGTACAGGTTTGGGGGATGCCACGCACACAAAGGGCATCTACAAAGCCGGCGAGAGGCAGTGGCAAACCACTCTGAGTGCCATGCTGAGGTAATGGGGAGCCTCTGAGGATTATTGAGCTGGGGAGCTACAGGATTGGAGTTTTCTTTTCCCCCTATTTGGCATCTGTGTGGTGGATGGTTAGAGAGGGAAGGCAACCACTTAGGAGGCCCTTAAAATACAGTAGGAAAGAGGTGTGTCCTAGGATTCTAAATCGAGGGCTGGGAGGGGCCTTAGAGACCCCAGACCCCACTTCTTCATTTTGTAGATGAGAAAACTGAGTCTTTGGGAGACTAAGCAATTTAGCCTAGACTGTGGGGGAGCAGGTGTGGTTGGGGGGGAGGGTCACACAAGGCCCCTTGGGTTCTAGAGCTGGGTGCTAGGTGTGACCGTGGCGTTGCACAGGGACTCCCCTTGGGTTCTAGAGCTGAAACTCCTGTAAGAGAGAAGCCTATCTGATTCCTTCTCACTGCTTGTGCCTCCCCCTTTTTGGTCGTCCCAGTTCTTCTTGTCTGTAGCCTCTTTGTCCGCAATCATGGGTCTGTCGCTTCCTCCTTTAGACTCAGACCTTCCCGAGGGCAGGACTGCCGGCACTGCCTTTCCTTGACTCCCAGCACTTTGTGCCTGGTGCCCAGAGGTCCTGAATCAATGCTTACTTCCTGTCAGCTGTACCAAGGCCTAAAAGGAAGGGGCATGGCTCTGTGAGCGGGTAGAAGGGGCTGATCAGAGGGATAATGGCGGATTGGTTACCAGGGCAAGAACACAAAGAACCAACCAGACCCACGTCATAATCCAGAGACTAAGAGAAGGAAAAACCTCACCCAGAAAACGTCAGCAGCCCCGGCCTGGAGTGGAGCCCAGGACCAAGGCCAGGCCTGTTTAGGTTCTCTGCACTGTCCTACGTGGGGCAAGTCACCTTTCCCAGCGCTTTGCTCTCCTCAGATGCCAAACTGCAGGCTTTTGCCAAAGCTTTGAAAGACAAACCTCTCACTTCTGCCTACAGGGAAGGGCCTAGGATGGGATGGAGGAGAGAAAAAGAGGCCTGGAGTCCAAGAGGGCCAAATGCTCAGTGCGGCAGAGCCTTTTGATTCATTTTCCAGTTGGGTCCAAACCTGTGATTAATAAGGTACCGGAAAATTCCCTCTGCCAACAAAGCTAACACTTAGGGGTTTAAGAGATGTCTGGGGATGATGAGAGGCCGAGTCTAGGATCACCCAGCCAGTACATGTCAGGGCCCTCCTTACGCTAAAGCCAGCTCTCTCTCCGCTCTGCCCTGCTATCACTCGACAGGAACAGCCCCTATTTCTGTGGCACTTTTAAGGTTGCCAGAAAAGTTCTTGTCTATAGAGAGCTCTCTGTCCCCTCACCCCATCCCCCAAACTGCTTTCTCTTAGCCCTTAGGAAGACTTTGAGCTCCCTATCAAAGGCACCATTTTATATTGTTACTAACTGGCTGTTCAAAAGCTGAGGCAAATCACGGGGGGGCTTTCTCACTTTTCTGTTGGGTAACTTTCTCCTGTGCCTGCTTCTGCCAAGGCACGGGGCATTTCTGTCTCCAGTTAATTAAACTTTCAGCAAGCGGCTCTGTGGGAAGGCAGCCCTGGCTGTGAGGAAATGCAGCAGACCATTTGATTCAGCCCTGTGTGACTACTGCTAAAGCAGATCCTGTAGGAGAAAATCCTCCATTTACAAAGGAAAAGCCAAGAGCTTGCTGGGGGCCTGGGGACCAGAGGACGGCTGAAGGGGCAGAGCTGTGCCCAAGCTGCTGCCAGCCAGAGCATCTGGCCTGGGGTGAGATCCCGGCCTTGCCTCTTCACCGTTTCTGCCCCTCAAAGGGCACGGCGCGTTCCACTCTTCCCAATTGCCCATGGGCCCATCCTCCCAAGCTGGCTCTATCAGGAAAAAAACAAAAGCTGTCCTAGCATCCCAGGAAGACGCCTCCACCCCTGACCAGGCTTTCCCACCGCAGGAGAGCAGGCCCCTAGGTGGCTTTGAAACAAGGGCAGACTGGTAAGGAGACAGAGAAGACCTCTGTTAAGTATGTCCTGTGAGGAAGCCGGGCAGCTCATCCCCTAAAGAGAGAGGGAACCACACACCAGGTGCTGGACATCGGCCCAGCCGCCAGAGAAGGAGCCTGGAGGTCCAGGTCCGGAACTCCTGGAGTTGACCTGTGGGAGCCTGGGCCGTGCCGCGCCTCCTCCGCCCAGGCCAGGGCTCTGTCAAGGATGGGTAGGCACTTACTAACCCTGAACCAGAATCCAGCATGTGTCTGTTCAGTGCCTCTTACAGAAAAGGGGAAATGCAAAGAGTTTAAAAAAACAAGAGAAAGAACCAGCCCTGCCTTCAGGAAGATCCCATTCTGCTGGGGCCTGGGCATGTGAACAACCATGTGAGCGCTGTGTAATTGAGAACAGGAAAGACTTGGGGGGACCAGGGATGGGGAGAAGGGGCACCGCAGGGGGGTGTCTGTCCAGGGAGGCGGGTGACTTGTCCAAAGCCACAGAGGCAGGGTTGACACCCCCTCCCCCCACTTCTGCAGCCAATCTGAGAGCTTTCTGGGGAGCATCTGTAATAGTCCATAATAGAGATGTTAAAGCAATCAGCATCTGAGGAAGCTGAGAATTCCCTTGGGACACAAGAAGAGGGTTATTAAAAGATGAAATAGAATGGGGTGGGGAGGCTCCTGGCCTCAGGGCTTTATTGGCCCCATGGAAGGTGTCGCTCCTGGTTCCTCAGCTCCCCGGCCTCCCCCAGTCCCATTTCTTAGCCCTCTCTTCCTCTGGACCCACAGTAGATATCAGGGTTCCAGGAAGGACAGATTGTAGGTCTTGGGTTCGTTCTGAATAAACTCCTTTCCGTGGGATTAATATGAAGCTGGTTCTTCCAAGAGGCTGCCCAGGGAGGTGGGGAGGCCTCTGGCTTTGGAGGCCAGGGACCTGTGGTGAGCTTGGACAGTGGCTTCTCCTCTGGGACTCAGTTTCCTCATCTCTATAATGGGAAATGGGACCTGGCCCATAGATTTCTGAAGGTCCCTAGGCTCTGAAGTGGGATGTGGGGAATGAAGGTCCTTTTCTGTGGTGTGTTTGTACCTTCCTTGTGCTAATTAAGAAGATCATAGAATGAAGCTAGAACTGGCCCCAGACGTCACCCTGTCCCATCCCCTCATTTACAAATGGGAAGACTGAGGTCAGAGGGATTCAGCGCCTTGCCTGGTGTTACTCAGGGGCAAAAAATGGAGCGGGAATCTTTGGTCTCTGCCAAGACGTCACACCAAAGGCTTTCGTTCAGGCTTAAAAAAGAATAACAAACAAGACCATTTGCTTCTAGGTAGGATTTAAAACTAAAACCTGAGCCCAGACAGTCTCACAGGCACCAGGCTTCAGGGGTCCAAGGAGCCTGCCTTTGGTGCCGGAGTCATGAACAGTCCCCAGCAGGGTCCAGAGGGACCAAAGCGGGAACACCGAGGTGACCTTTGCTGCACCATCCCCCCCCTGAGGATTTTGGTTGGGGGAGGGTAAGTTCACCCTTCAGGAGAGGGGAAGTCGTGACCGCAGCCAAACCCAAAGTGGAGAAAGGGGTGTGTGTGAGGAGGACAAGCTGTCTTCTTGACTTGAACAGAGGAAGGAGTGGCTTGATCTCTGGGCACCCGGGCTGCCCCTTCATCCTCTTTGCCACTCAGATGGCAAACTTGAGAGTTGTTGGCTTTGTTAAAAGATACTCCTCCCCCCCCCCCACACACACTTTTAACCTTAGATCACCTTTGGGCTCTGAAAGGCCCGCTTACCCAGCGTGGCAGAGCGTAGGTCCACAACCGCTTCATGACCCTGAAACCTGAGTGGGGCGCTGGCTTTTTGGGTGTATTAGACAAGGGGTGCTGGTGTGAAGGCTGGGCCTCAGGACGCATGAGGGGGTTCCCGTTGTGTTGCTTTTCCCACGTTGCTTAGGGCTGGGTCCGTGCTCTCTCTGAGGCAGGTCCGTCTCTCACCAGGTCATTAAATAGCCTCTGCCAGAGCCTGGGCTTCTCCCCCATGTTCTTTCTTTGCTGGTTATCCCTGAGATGGATCCTTTTGGAGCCTGTCGTGGCATATGGTGCAAAGTGCTGGCCTGCGTTTAATTTCCGCCTGACTCCTTTCTGGTCTTCCCAGGAGTCACTGCTAATAGAGCTCTTCCCCTAAGAGTTTCTACGGCTGAATGTATTACTGAGCACTGTGGTCAGCTGTGGGGCTGTTGCTTGCCTAGGGAGTTCTCTGCTAATTTCAGTATCAAATATTTTTGGGAATTATTAGTTCATAATCTAATCTGAAGGCTCAGAAGACTCTACCCCCCCCCCCCAACATTTCACTTGAGAATCTATGCTCAGACTCACTTTGAGTGAGTGTGAAGGATTCATTTGTACCGGGCAGAGCCTTTGCACAGGGGCCTGGAGGAAGGAGCAGGACTGAGGGTGGCCTGGGATCCCAGACGGTCTCAAACACTGCTGTGCTCACAGGATCAGCTTCTTTCTTGTGCTCCTATAAAATCAAGAATGGGGTGAGATGGTAAACCGGGTGACACATGACAAAGTCATGGGACTTAAAGTTCCAGTGGAGGTGGGGGGGTGCATGACACAGGGCCCTGAAGGGCTCAGCAGCCCAGAGTATTGGGCCATATTGAATAAGATGGATGTGAATGGGGATAAACATGAAACCTTGCCATTGCATTCAGAGAATCAGCTTCTCAAGAGCAAACTGAGGCAGGTGCGTCTAGAGGCAGTTTGTTATATTGCAAGCTCAGTACGAGAACCAGAAGCTTGGCCTGGCCCCTAGACAAGCTCGTGCTACCTCAATTATCCGGAAGGAGGAGAGGAAGTCAGAGGTCTGCCGTTCTCCCTCCACCTCAGCCAGAGAACCCTCAGCGTCATGATTCCCTGTGAAGGCCATGTTTTAGGAAGGATGTTGAGAAGCTGGGAGCAGCCAGGGAGGTAAAAGGGTCTGGGATAACACCACACACCTATCACTTGAAGGAACTCGGGGTGTTTGCCCAGAGATCAGAGCCAAGGCTTTGGTGCTGAGGGTCTCTGCGGGAGCAGGTCCCTGTCAGCTGAGCAGTGGGCTGGACTGCCCTTCCACCCTCCACGTCCCGCCTTCTCCGGCTTTGGGTGAGACTTCTCCCAGTCCCCCCTGCCCAGGAGGGCCTCACCTCTGAGGCTGCCTCCCACTCCCACTCTGTGTGCCCTGCATACACTGTTTTCTCCTTTAGAGTGGGGGTCCTCTGAGACTGATTGATTCTTTGCACCCCCTGGTGCTTGGTATCTGGTAGGCATTTAATGAATGCTCCTTGATCGTGATGACAAAGATGGGGGTGGTTGGCCCCAGAAAGCCCTGCTGGCTGGTGTGGGGTGTCTCAGACCATACCTGAATGAGATCCCCTTGTGCCACACACACTCCACATGGCCATGTGGCTGTTGCTTAAAGACCTCCAGCGAAGGGGAGCTCACAAGTCCCCTGATCCATCCCACTGCACTTTGGACTGTTCTAATAACTGGGAGGCGGCCAGGCCACTAGGTGGTGCGGTGCAGAGTACTGGGCCCAGAATCAGGAAGACTTGAAAAATCCAAGTTCAAATCCTGCCCCAGACACTTAGTAGCTGTGTGACCCTGGGCAAGTCATTTAACCTTGTTTGTCTGTTTTCCCATCTGTAAAATGAGCTGGAGAAGGAAATGGCAAACCTCTCTAGTGGACCCCAAATGGGGTCAGGAAGAGTCAGACAGGGCTGCAAACTGACTCAGTAGCAATTGTGAAGTTTGCCTTTTTCAGCATTCATCCATTCCCCCCGCCTTCCGTCCTTTGGGGTCACATGTAGGCAGGTATTGTGCACCCTCACCCTCCCCCAGGGGTTCTCATCTGCAGATGAAACATCCCCTAGTCTTTGGTGGGCTCTCGCATGGCAGGCTCGGCCCCCCATCTTCTCACCAGCCTGCTTCCTCCCCTGGGAGCTGTCCTGGCTTATCTACATCCTTCTGGAAAAGCCTGCGGTTCCTAGAATGGAACGTGATGTTCCAGGGGTGGTCTGACGGGGCAGGGGACGGTCAGGTCAGCGCCTCTCAGCAAAGGCCAAGAGCTGTCTCTAGCTTCCCACGATCTTCATGAGTGTACTCTGGTGGCCGCACCATGCTGAAGACTCCCATTATCTGGAGTCCACTGAGAATTCCTGGATCTTTTTCAGGCACCTTCCTGGTGAGCTTCCCCCTGTGTTGTGAAATTGGATTTCTTGAGTCGTGTGGAAGACTATGTTTATCCCCATTATGTTGGTCAGGTTGGCGCTGCGTTCCAGCCTGAGGGGTCCTTACTTCAGAATTCTGTGTGCTGTCTATCCCATCCCTGTGCCCTCTGGCCCTTTTATGGGAGCAGGCCACCTCTTTGGTGACCTCCTTCCAAGAACAGCGGTTAATGGTTTCAGATCTGTTTGGGAAGAGTCTGCCATGGAGTGCTCAGAGATCAGTGCTTGGGCCTGCACTGTCTAATGCTTATTGGCAATGCCTTGGATAAATGCATTGATGGCTTCCTTGTTGAATTTTCAGGTGGCACAGATTGGGGCGGGGGGGCTAATGGTTTTCTAGGTCTTAGGTCCCAGATTTTGAGCTGTAAGTGACCTCAGAGGCCACTTAACCCAATTCCCTTGTTTTATCCAAAGAAACAGATGGAGAGACCATCTATCTCACCCAGGATCCCACAGCTCCTGAGTATATGAGGTGGATTGAGGTTCATCTCCTCCTTGCTCCATGTCTAGGGCGCATCCACTCTACCATCCTACCCCTCTAAGTGGGGTCCGAGGGTGACTCCCTCAGGCCAGAGGGCCCCATGTCTCAGGAAGGGGTACCCTGGCATGGGCAGTAACCTGTGTTATGATTGACATGCAGGAAGAGACCCCTGTGCCTGATGCTGAGCCCTGGAGGAGCTGTGTCCTGGGGTCCCGGGGGAGCCGATCCCTAGTCAGTCCATGAGAAAGGGGCAGGTAATGCCAAAGGAGGCCCACGAGCAGGACCTGTGTTCTGAGCAGGTTCTGGGACCTTTTTCTTGTTTTCTGGGTAAACTCAGGCCCCAGGCCTGAGGTTGCTGAGAATGTGGCTGAATCAGCCCATCTGTGCCCATGCAGTTCTGCTCATGGGGAGAGTGGAGAGGGCAGGGGGGCAGTGGCCGAGAAGGAGCTAGGTGTTCAAATGGCCAACAGCCTCCAGTCTGCGGGGACTTAGGGACCAGAGCCTGGTTTGTCAAAGAGGTGGTCATTCTCTGCCCCAAGGGCTTGGTGCTTCCTCCTGCCAACGCCCTTGAAATGGCAGTGTCCTGGTGCCTAGCTTGGGCAGCTGGGCCACTGTTAGAGTAGGAAGTCATCCTGGGGAAGCTGCAGGAATCCACATGGGGCAGGGACCCATGAGGGTTGGCTCCTGCTCTTCTGGGCAGTGGGGGTGGGGTGGTTCTGTTTGTTCTGGGCCATTCCCTGGCTAGAGACTCTGCCAGGCCTGAACTTAGTGGGAGAAGAGGGAGGAAGACAGGTTAACCCATCTGCCACTATTTTTAGCACCTGGCATTAACTCTGCACTGGGCTTTGTTGATCTGAGATGTGGCATGATGACGTGGTGCTGGTGAGGGGGTGTCAGCGAGTGTTGGATCCCTCATTTCTCCTTCTGGACACCCTTTACCTCAGGTGTGTCTTGGTGGGTTGAGTTATGGGCTAAAATGCCACCTAACCCCAGGGTGGGTGTTCATTGGAGGTGGGATTTTTTTTGTCTGGCAGCCCTGAAGTAACCCACATTGGTGGGCCGGCGCTCCTCCTAAGGGGCTATTTTCTGGAAACCCAGAGACTTATGTAGGCCTACTTGATACATTTTAATTAGGAGTCAAGGGCACCCATCTTCTCCAGGTGAATTATAGGTCTGGAACTCCAGCTGCGCCAGGTAGTTGTCTGAAGGGGAAAGCTAAAGAGGGTGAATTTGGAGGTGAGCCCTCGTGTTTCCTCTGGACCCCAGGACTTGGGGCAGAAAGGGTGAGAGAGCCCAGGCACCTCAAAGGGCAGAGGACAGAGGCCTCCAGAGCAAGAGAGAGACTTAGCCAGGGTTGCCCCATCCTCCAGGAGCAGCGCCTAGAGTGGGCCCCTCCTCCCCAGTCTGGCTGCCTTGGCTCTCTTCCCTGCTCCTGCCATGGCAGGCCCCTGGCTCACCTACCCGGGCCACCAGCGATCATTGCCCCTCACTCGATTCTCCCAGAGTACCTCCACAGCTCACCCCCCATTTGGGCTTCTTTTCCCTGGGACTATAAGCAAAGAAACAAGAGGCCTTTCTGGAGCCAATGAGAATGAGACAACAAGCTGATTCTGCAAAATGTGCTCTAGAAAGGCATGGTAGGGTAGGGGTGGGTGACCTGGGACCATATTCTGGCCAGGGAGAATAGGTCCAGGGCCAGAGCTCCAGAGCCCTGGGGGATCCCGGAGACCAGAAGGCCACTCTCCTCACTTTATGGACAGAGAGAGACCAGAAAAGGGCAACAGCCTGCCTGAGGTCTTACAGCCACCATGCAGCAGAGGTGGGACTTGAACTGAGGGCCTCAGATTCCTGCTCCAGTGATTTCTGCTATATCATGCTTCTTTGTTAATCCTTCCATGTACAGGCAGCAATGAATACGTCTTCAGGCAAGGGTCAAAAGTACATGAGAAGACCATTCTCTCCTGCCCCCCCCCCCCAGTAGGCCTGGCCAGATCACAGGAAGATGGGGGGGAGTATTTCTGCCTGGCTTCTTTCTCAGGAGAGCTCAGGGAGCATCCTGGCATGTGGAAGACAGGGCAGAGAGAGAATGGTCAGTGAGTTAACGGGCATCAAGCATTCATAAAGCACCTACTCTGTTCCAGATCTTGTGCCAAGTACTGGGGCTACAATGAGTGGCAAAAGGTAGTCTCTGCTCCCCAGGAGCCCAAAGACTCCTGCCTAGACCCCCCACATCATAGGAATCAGCAGGACAAAGACATTTCTTTGTTTTATTTTATTTTTAAAAGTTTTTTTTTTAATTTTTTACATTTATTTTATTTTACTTGACTTGACTTTACTTTTTTCAACTTTAACATCTAAAAGTTTTAAATTTTCTCCCCCTTCCTCCTCTCCTCCCTCCCTAGGACAGCAGGCAATCTGATAGAGGCTCTACATACTCTACACACTCCTATTAAATGTATTTTCACATCTGTCGTGTTGTATAGAAGAATTAGAACGAATGGGAGGAACCACAAGAAAGAAAAAAAAAGAGAGAAGCAAAGCAAACAGTCAGCTTCACTCTGCATTCAGACTCCAAAGCCCTTTCCCTGGGCGTGGGCGGCATTTTCATCGTGTGTCCTTTGGAACTGTTTTAGGTCCTTGCGTTGCTGAGAAGGATCAAGTCTGTCAAAGTCCATCATCCCATACTGACTGTCACTGCATACAATGTCTTCCTGGTTCTGCTCGCTTCACTCGGCGTCAGTCCATAGAAGTCTTCCCAGGTTTCTCTGAAGCCCACCTGCTCATCATTTCTTATAACACCAGTATTCCATCGCATTCTTGTCCCATAGCTTGTTCGGCCATTCCCCAGCTATGGGCATCCTCTCAATGTCTGGTTCTTGGCTACTACAGAAAGAGCCACTATAAAAATCTTTGCGCATGTGGGTCCTTTCCCTATTTTTATGATCTCTTTGGGATACAGCCCTAGAAGCTGTATTGCTGGGTCAAAGGGGAAGAATGTTTTTATGGCCCTTTAGGGCTATAAGATTACTCTCCAGAATGGTTGTAGCAGTTCACAGCTCCACCAACAATGAAGCAAGCTCCGACTTCCCCACATCCCCAACATTTGTCATTTTCCTGTTTTGTGATCTTAGCCAATCTGACTGGTGAGATGTGGTACCCCAGAGTTGTTTTGATTTGCATTTCTCTAATCAATAGTGATCTTGGGCATTTTTTCATACGGCTATAGATATCCTTAATTTATTTCTCTGAAAACTGCCTGTTCATATCCTTTGACCATTTATCAATTGGGGAATGACTCGTATTCTTATAGATTTGACTCAGTTCTATGTATATTTTAGAAATTTGGCCTTTATCAGACACACTGGTTGTAAAAATTCTTTCCTGGTTTTCTGTTTCCCTCCTAATCTTGGTTGCCTTGGCTTTGTTTGTATAAAATCTTTTCAATTTAATGAAATCAGAATTACCCAGAATTCTTACATTTCATAATGTTCTCTATGTCTTGTTTGGTCATAAATTTGTCCATTCTCCATGAATATGATGGGTAATCTATTCCTTGCTCCCCTAATTTGTCTGTAGTATCAGCCTGACAAAGGCGTTTCTTGATAAGGACAAGCTAGAAGAAACTTAGATTGTTGTTTGAGATGATAAAATTCTGGTTGAAACTTCAGTTCTTAACAAGAAGCTAAGGTTGGAGCTCTTCCCATCCTGAGAACCCAATCTGGATGGTTTGGGTCAATAGTGACAGATGAAATTGTGCTTTCCCTTGTTAACCAAGGTGCTGCCAGCAGCACCAGGGTGGGTGCTGGCCCCCAACCCTCACAAAGGGCCTCCACCAAGCAGCCAAGCACACAGGACACTGATGGTCTCCTTCCATGCTCACCCTTTCTCCCTGTATTGTCTCCAACAGGGAGCTGGATCCAAGAGAATTGGGGAGAACCTGACTCGGTGATTCTGTGTCTGGCTGCTTTCTGCTTCCAGTAAGTGCTGATCCACACCCCTCCTGCTCTCTGAGCTCACAGGGAAAGTAGGTGCCCCGAGGCCCTGTGCTGGGACTTCTCTGAAGACACCAACGAAGTCACTGATCCATCAGGCAGCAAGCATTTGTTAAGTGCCTGCTGTATGCCCTACACTGTGCTCCATAGGCACCAGGAAGGATATAAAGACAGTGAGTCAGGCCCTGCCCTCAAGGAGCTTACATTCTATCAGAAGAGACCAGAGGCATGTCATTATGTACATGCAGAAACTACACAAGGTACAGGCCAGGAGCTTTATGGTTTTCTTTCTGGCTAAGGCACTGCTAGGCAAGGGAAGGCCTTTCCCCCAGAAGGAAGAGCATGAGCGCAGCTTCCTAGGAGAGGCCAGAGGGGAGGAGAGAAAAGATTCTAGGTGGGAGGGACAGCCATGGCAAAGGTGTGGAGGTGGGAGGTGTGTGTCCTTTAGGAAAAATCCATAGGACACAGAGGAATCCTGGGGGCATTGAGTATGACAGATTTCCCTAGAGAAACCCCGATAATCTGAGACAAGCTGTTGTCACGAGGCGTTATCAGGTGGCTCCAGCCAAAACAATCGTCAGCCATCTGTCAGCCATCAGATTTTGTCTCCTGTTAGATGGGGGGCTCCATGAGGGCAGGGTTGATTTGGGCCTTCCTTCCTATCTAGTACTTGACATGGTGCCCGGCACTTGATACATGCTTGTCGACTGACTGACTGACTGATTAATCTGGGTTCAGGGAATTCCCGTGGCCCTTGAAGGAGCCTTGGAGGGACCCAGGCAGCTGTGCGTGCTCGGACTTGCATAAGCCACTGGAGGCCGTGGCTGTGCCCCCAGACTGTGATTTGGGGGCAGGGGATTCTTCTGGGTTTTCCCACACACTCACTCACAGCTCTAGGGCCAGGATGGGAAGGAGGAGAAATCTTGGGGTGTAGTCTGTTTTACAAAGGAGGCCTTGAGAGGGGAGGGGCATGGCCAGATCCTAGAGCTGGGGATTGGCAGAGGTTTAGTGGAGAGAGCTTTGGGTTTGGAGTCTGAAGGCCTTTGGCCAAGTCATTCACCTCAGTGCCTGGGTTCCCGCATCCATAACAATGGAGAGAGTTCCTGTTCCCCTTCCCTTCTTGAGGGTCTGAGGTCTAGCCCTGAAAGAGACTCTCCGTGGAAGGTTTTCTTGTTCAAGCCCTTCATGTTACAGAAGGTTAATGAACATGCGGGTCTTGTGACTGGGCCGGGCTGCTCCCTCTTCCCAAATAAGCTGGTGCCTACCAAGCTCTTGGTGAGATGCGGACGCTGTGCATGCCAGCATGGAGGAGAGCTGGGCTTGGCCATCCAGGCTCCCAGCCAGGACTCCTCCAGCTTCCTTGACTGCAGGTCCTCTGTCTTTCCTGCTGGGTTCATATGTTCCCTGTTCTTTTCCAGGTCCACAGGATGGGCTCTGTCTTTGCTCCCCTTCCCCTTCTTCTTCTTTGGGCTCCATTTGGGCTCCTCTTAGAGGCATCTGTCTCTCCCTGGGCCCCCTCCCTCCCCAGGTGGCCATGCTCAGCAGAGCCTGCTCGTCCTTCTGGGATTCTGGCCCTGCCAGCTGACTCTCCTCTGCCAGAATCCCTTGGTTCTTGCTTGGGAACCCAGAGAGCTTGGGAGAATAATGCCTGCCTGTCCCTATTGAGAGAGGCCTTGAATGGCATTCTGAAGCATCTGGTTACAGGACTGAGCCCCGAGATAACAATCCCCATTCCAAGCACTGAGATAGCACAGCCAGGCTCACATTTCTACAGCACGTTTTCCTCCCAACTCCTCACCAAACTTCCTTCTCATTATCAAGTGGGACAGCATTTGGAAAGGGCTTGGTACAGGACCTGGCGTGTAGGGGTGCTTAAGAAAACCTCATTCCTTTCCCCCACACCTTTCTGAGGAGGAAAGTAAATGCACTGTTGCCAGTTAAAAATGAATTAAGAGAGTGGTAAAGTGGCTTGTCCAGAGTCGCACAGCCAGGGAGCATCAATGGATTCCCAGCCACCCTCCCGCTACTAAATTCTGCGGTGTCCCCGACCCTGCCTCCTCTCAGTGAACCTGCCGCTCTCAGGTAGGGCCACTTCGGAGGCTTCTGGGATTCATGGCCTGAAGGATGTGGTCTGAGGGGAAAATCCAGAGCACACCTGCCTGACCTGGCTGGGAGTCTTCTGCCTTAGGCAGGAAAGGACTTCTGTGCTGCCCAGAGAGATACCTGTGTCTGAGAGGTGAAAAGGCTGTGTCTACTCTTTGTAAAAAAGCCTTTGAAAAATAGATTTTGTTGTTTCGCTTCCTAATAACCACAGTCCTGCAATACCTGCACTTGTATATCTGCATTTCTATTTTTTTTAGGGAATTAAGCTGTATTGGCTTACAGTTAAGCCCTGTAGCAGTATGAGGCATGCCCCATTCTGCCCCAGTAGCCCACTACCTTTCCTACCAAATGGAAGCAGTTGTGCTTCTTAGTCTGTCCTCTGGGACCCACACTGATCCAAGTTCTGTTGCCTTTTACCATCATTGGGATGGCCGTGGTTGTCTTCCTGGTTCTGCTCCCTTCACTCTGAGTCAGTTCATCTAGGTCTTCTTGGATTTCCCAGAATTCCTTCTGCTCCAAAGATCACAGAGCTAAATCTGGAAGGACACTTAGTGATCATCTCCTTCCAGCTCCCCCCCCCATTTTTTCAGGTGAAGAAACTGAGGCCTAGAGAACATTCTGTGGCTCCCCAGATGTTTCCCAGAGTGGAAGCCGTGTTAGTGGGATTTAGGACGTGGGTCCTGTGATTTCAGATCCAGCGCCAGCGCACAGTAGGTCCTTAATGAATGTTGATGGATTGATTTTGGTCTTTGACCTTTTGGGGGTATCTTCCAAGGAGTAGGAAGTCCTGAGTCTTCCTGAGTCATATCCTGAGTCACGTCCTGAGTCCAAGGACATGAATGACCTCATTCCCCAATCCCAGAGGGATTTCTCCTGCTTGTCAGAGGGCTCCATGGACCCGCTGGCGCTGGATCAGAGTGTGCCTGTTTTCTCACAGCCCCGCCAGCGAAGGCTCTGTCTGTTTTCCATCATCTTTGGGGTTACTAGGGATTTGGCACTTTTTCTTCACGTGATTGGTAGCTTCTGCTTCTTCTTTGAAAACATTCCATATACTTTGACCACTTATGTATGGAGGAGACATTTGCACTTCCACAGCTCTGGGTCACTTCCCTGTAGATTTTGAAGGTCAGATGTTTATTGGGGCTGCTTAGGGCAAAGCCGGCTTGGTCGGGGCTCTTTACTCTTCCTTCTCCTACAGTGGTTTTTTTTTTTTTTTT
>CM053601.1:192325425-192359035 GCA_028646575.1 Pseudocheirus occidentalis | reverse complement strand
CTCCTTGGATGGTAAGCCACTCCGTGGAGGCAAGCTGCCGGCTGTACATCTGCATCCCTGCAAAAAGCAGCAGGGACAGGAGCGAAGAGAGGGCCAAAGAAGTGCCCGTGCCCACCACCATGATGCTCCACGTGCGGGTCGGCTCAGCACCTCCGGCTCGGAGAAAGGAAGAAACCGAACCCTCCTACAGTGTTAATAGATTTGCAGATGTGCTTTCTAAGGACACACCAGGTAGAAGGCATAGGACACAGAATGGTGGCCTGTGTCACTTCCCCATCCGGATGAGAAGACTTGTAATGGCCCTTCTTAGTCTGACTCATAAGGTATATTTCAATTTTCAAAAAGCAGAACTGACCTTGATGGTTGCCCAAGAGGGCCATCGGCTCTCTCTCAGTCTCCGATTTCTTCCAGCACACCACTGATTTTTGAGAACACCTTGTGTTTTGACTGTCCAGAGCCCCACAATGACTGGAAGGCCCCAGGTCTGAGCATGAAATTGATTTTTGGAAATCCACAGCAAACCAAATCCCCAGCCCTCACTGCTTCTGGGCATCGTCTGGTTGGGCACTCGGGCTTCGCCGGGTCCCTTGGCGGGGGTGAAGCCCAGAGCAGGATCATACCATTCAAAGCTGGGAGGGGCTTTGGGGGAAGCAACTTCCACACAGTCCCAGGGGTATTACTTGGCCATGAAGGCAGCCTAGTACAATGGGATGAGCCCTGACCTTGCTGGAACCTTGCCTTGGCTTCCTCCCAGTGTAAGCCCCCTGGCCTCGGTTTCCCCATCTGTAAAATGAAGGCAGTCTAGATGGTTTCTGAGGCCTCCTTTTACTCCCAGCCTATGTATGGTACCCTGAATGCTAACCCAAGCCTCTCAGAGTTGCACCGCCATGATTACTCTGTTTCCTGGCTCTCTGGCCTTTATCAGTTTTCCTTCAGGAACCAGATTTGGGTAGCTGTGGGGTAAGCCTTGTCCAGAGGCACCATGCACTTTGCTAAGCACAGAGTGCAGTGTCAACATGACCTGCCGCTGCTGTGACCAGACAGTCATTTTGGTGCCTTTTCAGGGGGTAGAGACAGAAGGAACCCAGGGCAGGGCTGACTTCTGGGATATTTACCTTTCTCTGGCCTCTTGCCCGGCCTGAGGCTGCCCTTGGTGATGACCGTTCACATTATGACATCATGTACTGTCCACCCATGGCCTTCAGTCTCCTCGGTCACTGACTGTCACCACAGCCCGGTATAGGTGGGGCTCTTCTACCCTGCCTCATGGAGAAGAAGTCTAGAGCTTACAGAGATTCCGTGTGTTTCACAGGGCCACCCAGACAGTGCCTGTCTGAGGCAGGATTCAGACCCAGGCCCACTGGACTCTAGGTATGGGACACTCGATATTCACTGTGCCTGCTGGCCAGAGGGCTTGGGGCAGAGGAGTCACCCGGAGGATGAGGGGTGAGGCTTCTGGGGGTCCTCAGGGTCCCTGCCGTCTGTGCTCTGGGAGTGGGTTGTATCCTGCTGCTCGATACAGAAAGCCCCCTGCTGGGTCTGAAGAGAAGGCTCAGATCCCGGCTCTGTCCCTGCGGCCTGCGTGACCCTGGGCTAGTCATTTTCATCACCGAGTCCTGGTTCTTGGACCCGGTGACCTGCTGAGCCCCTTCCAGACAGAAGAGTCGTGGAGTATCTGAGTCACTGTCCTACTGCTCCTCATCTTCATTAATCCTGAGAGCCGCTGAGCCTGTTGTTGGCAGAGCACATGAGAATTTCTAAGCTCTCTTCCCATCATTTATCTCATCTTCACTTCGTAATGAAGGAACCTGGAAGGGCAGGACTGAGGGGCACAGAATCCTCAGCTTCCCACTGGGAGGGGCCTCGGGGCTCCTTGAAACCATTTCATCAATGGGGAAATTGAGGGGTGTGAGTCCTCCAGTGTCCCATGTTGGGTGGCAGAGCCAGGCCCCATGTTTGCCCTCGGTGTAGGTGGCTCTAAGCACCTTTTCAGCGCCGAGTCTGTGCTCCTCTCACTCCAAACCATATTCGTACTGTAAGTCCTCTTTATTCCTGTTTCACAGATGTGGAACGTGAGGCTTTGGTCCAGGGTCACAGAGCGCAGGATAACTGCGGCAGGACTTAGACCTCCTTCCCCCAGCTGCAGGTCTAGTATGCATAACCAAGGCTATGCTTCCTCCCTGCTGAGAATGCCTTGGCCACAGGGCAGGTGGCAGGCACTGAAGGGTTAAGTTCTGAGTCTGGAAGGCTTGATTGAATCAAGATTATCCCATTATCTTAATTTGTATGTGATTTATTAGGCAGGCAGCTTGATTGAGGACTCTGAGCTCTCTTTAAGTGAGAATTTCGCTTTCTCATGCCCTTGATTAGATGGCTGTGAGTTGGCTTGTTTGCCTCACCCAAGTGTTTCTTTATGAGTTGCTCCCTCTTCTCTGTGAACTCCAGAAATTGGAGGCTGGGTTCCCCATACTTGTGTTAGTACGGCGGCCCCAGAGCTCTGGGACTTACCCAGTGCTGTTTTCACTGAGGCTTCCAAATGCTTCCAAATGGCCTTGGGTGGCTTGTAGAGCGCAGAACCAGCCACCTCTTCGACCTCTAGTTGCCCTCCTGAACAGCCTCATGAAAGCAGGTGTGCCACTACCTCCTCGAGGCTCCTTGGGACTCTGTGCAAGGGCTTGAGCCAATGATTGCTAAGGTCGCCAACAGCTCCAACATTTGCCGGGTCTGTGGTCTTAAGAAATTGAGTGAGCCAGGGGGGATCAGACTGGCTGAATGAGGAAAGTAGACAAGATGGCGGTCTACACTATCCTAAAGAGTGTGGATGGGATGACCTTGGACTTGGTTGTTATGCTCAGGCTTGGATTCCTTGAGTCACCAGCACAGGTATAATGACTGATCCTCATGCTGGTAGCTCTGGCCGTTAGCCAAACCACTGCCATCGTGAACTGAAAAGGGTGACTGGATGCTTATTGTGTGAAAGCTTTGAATGCCACACTAAGAGATCTGGCCTTCTCACCAAAACTAGGGCACAGACAGACCATGGAGCGACTTTGCTCTGGCAGATGCAGGGCCCTGCCCTGGCTCAGGCGGGAGCCTTGGCTGCTGCCTGGGAAGAAAAGCCACGTTGTTTATCTTCCTGAAATATTGGTGCTGCCACGTCCCATTTTTGACCAAATGTAGGTCTCTCCCTTCTTACTTTGAAGAGTTATGATGATGATGCTGCTGCTCAGGTTGGACCCAGACCTTTAAAGCATTGGCAGCAAAGTCAAGATGAAATGATGGCCCAGAATGAAGGCAGTGAATGGTAGTAATTATACAGAGAGCTCCAGCATTGTCAGGACAGCACCATTAGCAAATGCTCCCTGCCCGTCGCCTCTGGGATCCTCAGTGACCTGGTGGGGTAGAGAGGGCAAGATTTCCTTCATCTTACAGCGGAGGCATCAGCCTCAGAGAGGTGAGGAGCCAGTCAGGTGGTCACCCAGAGCTGGCAACGACTGAGACTCTGCCAAGACAAGAAGCATTTCTTAAATAGCTGCTACGTGTCAGGTTGTACATGTGTTAAACTCTGGATTAGGTAACCTGGGGCTCCCTTTCCTTTGTGGAGCTCAGATCTTCCTGTTGTCCATCCCTTTAATATCCATGAATTGTAGTGAATTGGAGAACAGGCCCCAGCACGTTGGGTAGATCTCCTGGGGTGAGCCCAGGGAAGGAAGCGGGCAAGCGTTGTCCAGGACAGACAGGCAGAATCTGAGTCACCAGAGGGAACACTCATGCGGATGAACCCTCAGCTCCTCTGGAGTCTCAGAACCAGACCAGTCCAGGTTTGAAAGGCAACTCCAAAGCCAGCCTGAGTTGGTCCACATTAGGCTTGAAGATGGAGTGTGTGTGTGTGTGTGTGTGTGTGTGTGTGTGTACATGCACACATGAACCCTAAAATGTGTGCAAGAAATTGTCTGGATGCCTTCTGTGGAATGAAGAAACCACATTTCCCATATGTAATTCAACAAACCGGGTACTATATACTCCAGCATCTAACGCCATACCTTTGCCCACCTAATGTGTGGGAACTCAACAAAGAATGTTAAATCAATTGATATTCAAAAGTCTGTGATAACACTGACATTCTCTGTTCTGAGGGCCCTCCCATCTCTGTCATTCCGTGTTCTGTATTTTAAGGCTTTTTGTAGTTCAACAACTCCATAGAAATCGCTACTGTCAGAAAGCGCCACAGGAAGAGAGACGGTGGGAAAGCAAATGTCTGAGTCATTTGGAGAAGAAACATAAAAACAGACAGACTCCCACCCTAAGCCTTAAGCGTTCATCAGGCGTCCTCATGCCCAGGTGGTAATAAGGACAGGGCTAAGTACTATTTACAAGACTTCTCTGCATTCCCTGCAGCCAGGCCTTTGCTCCTTCCAGCCTCACTGTCTTGGGCTCTGCTTGTTTGCAAAGGAGTTGGCTCTTCTTAACCAAATCCCATCCCTGACCAAAAAGGTTTAAGAGACACTTCAACATTTGATTGGTGGGTCAGTCTGGGGCCACAATACACAATGTCAGCCAAGAATTTTTGTGCCAGGCATCTCATCTTGCCTGCCCCTTTTACTTAGTTTGCTGTAGAAAAAAGAGGGCCCTGCATGGGTAACGGTCTGAAGGCCTGGATTGGAATCTTGGCTGAGACACTTACCATCTGCTACCCTTGGGCTCTGCTTCCCTTCTCTGGATGCCTGGTGGAACACAGCTGTTGGGTTGAATTTGAAGACCTCCGGGGGCTGCTCCCTTGGGCATGATAGGATTCTCTGATCGTGGGTGATGGTGGGCACTCCCGAAGCTGCTAGGTGCATTATAGGGAACCGCTAATGAGAATGCTACTACAGTGGTGACGGTGGTGATGGTGGCGATGGTGTTGACCGCCACTACTGGCTAACTTAGAGGGTGCCTATTTGTAAGCGCCTTATAATAATTATTATTTTAAATCACTTTTTAATTACTATTTTTAAATGCTTTATAATTATAACTTATGAAAACTTTATTATTTGTGAACACATTATAATTATTATTTTAAATGCTTTATAGTTATTATTTAGAAGCACTCTATCATTATTATTTATAAATACTTTATAATTATTATTTACAAGGGCTCTATAATTATTATTTATAAGTACTTTATTATTATTTGTAAATACTTTATAATTATTACTTACAAGTGCTCTGTAAATATTATTTGTAAATACTTTATTATTTGTAAATACTTTATAATTATTATTTATAAATTCTTTATCACTATTTATAAATACTTTATAATTATTATTTACAAGCACTCTATAATTATTATGTATAAGTATTTTATACTTATTATTTATGAGCATTTTATAGTTCTTTGTAAGCACTTCATAATTATTATTTCTAAGCGCTTTATAATAATTTTTTTTATTTGACCCTCACAAGAACCCTGTGAGGTGAGTGCTGTTATTGTCTCCATTTTACAAGTGAGGAAACCAAGCCAAACAGGAGTTAGGTGACTTGCCCAGGGTCACCCGGCTAGTGAGTGCCTGATGCCAGATTGAGCCCCATCTTCCAGAATGGGCGCCCTGTTCACTCCAGCACCCAGGTGCCGAGATTCAGAGGTGGGGGGTCTTTTACCTTCAGGTTCTGGTCTTTTACAAAATAGCCCCGACAAGTTGGAAATCCCTGTATGTAGATGGCCTTCACCTCCTGAGTGATGCGTGGAGTCTTCCCCCTTGTCCATCTGGATGCTCTAGGAGCAGGGAGAGGGCTTCCTCCCACCCTGTAAGCAAAGCTTCCTCCTATTTGATCAAAGCAAATGCTTCTCTTTCTCTTGCTGGCCGAGGTGTTGGGGATGCTTGTCTCTTAGCATTATTGATCACCATGTCTTCAATGGCAGGGGGAAAGTTTTCTTTTAATTTTGCTTCCAGCCTGAGTCCCTAAGCTAGAGAAGGTGCTGAGGGAACGCAGGCTTTAGCAGCAGCTTCTTACTTAGAGGCAGCCTACCCCAGTGTGCTTGTGTTGAATTCTGCTTCCCCCTTGTCCCCAGTGTCTATGGGAGACGCATGCATTACCCAACCAGTCCCTTGGGCCCAGAGCTGCCTTGGCACAATAGGGCTTTGGTCTTGGAAGTTTCCCAAACACCATAATTTAGAGTAAGTCCATTTTCTCTTCTTTCCTGGCCTCCTGCCCATGAAGAGCCAAAGGCTGAAGATCCTTTCTCTTTGGGGCTCTCCTGATGGTGCCCCCACCCCCGCTACTACTTATGTTCCTCCCCATTGGTTTCTGTTGGCAGTGGCATCCATGGGAAGCTCTGTTTTTGTAATCAGACTGCTGGTTTTGTCTGGCTTTTGTCTACTAGGGGGAGGAGCTGGCTTCTTACCTCGGGTAGATGAGTGAATGAAATGTGGAAAGGGATACCCCCCACTTATCAGCCATGAAACCCAAGGAGGTGGGCTTGCTGTGGAACAGAGTGGGATTCTCCTCACTTGGAAAGCAGGGTGATGACTTGCCCTCTCTCCCAGGAAACGGACCGTCTGTGCTGGTCCCAGCTGTCGGGGAAGTCTTGGCCTCTTCTCCCTGCCTTTGAGAAGAGCTCTCTTAGCAGAATGAGGAGCTCCCTTGTTTGAGAGCTAGTGGCTGGGGAAAGGGGGGAGTGGGGAGTGTCCCTCTTTTGTGCTCCAAAATACAGCCATTGTGAGACCTGTCTAAAGGTGCCTTTTATGATGATATCACTGTATTCCCCCAAAAACTTCTTTTCACTTACAAAGAATCAGACTTGAGGGCTTGAAGAGACTTTGATTTAGTCTGCTACTTGGACAGGTCAGTCCCAAGCCAGAGTCACCCCTCCTGTGGATCCCAGAGGTCAGTCAGTCAGTCAGTCAGTAAACATATGGCAAGTGCTAGGCACTGCTCTAAGGTCTGATTGCATCCCTCTGCTCAGAGGGCTTTGGGAGTTGCCTCTCTGTTACCCAAACCTCTGCCTCTTTGCCATTCAAGGATCTCTGCAGCCCCGAGTCTTCCTGCCCTTTCTGCCTTATCTCCAATTATTCCCTTCCTCCTGCCCCAGCCCAGTTCTGCTCAGTGAGCAGGGCTACTTTCTCTGTTTTCTATTCTCCTGGTAGGTCGATGTCCTCCATTTTCCTCTTGAAGTCCTACTGACTTTTAGATCCCAGTTCAAGTAGCCTGTCCTCCAGGATGAGCCTTCGCAGCCGCCCCCAGTCCTCACCATGGATGGGTCTCACATATGCTCTGCTTGCCCCTCTCTGAAACACTTACTGCCTAATACTGCATATTTCACATGTGTCATAGCCTTCCGTTGGCCTGTGATCACCAGGAGAGCAGAGATGGCACATGCCCCTTAGTCACTGGGGAGCTGGATTTGGTTTGGTCTGTTTAAGTGTTTCTAGGAAACGAGAGCCAGTCCCTTCCTTGGTTTTCTTGTGCTGGTATTTAGAGACTCTTACTCTCTGGGACTCGGGGAATGTGAAGCTGGTCATGATTTTGCACTTTCTTGTGTGCTCTGCTCAGTGGAGATAGAGGAGGGCCATCAGTCCGTCCTCCCGACATGGCAGGATCCCATGTGAACTTTGGAGCTCTTTAGTCACACTCTTCCAATGCTACCAGCTCCCCTTCCTCAGCAAGAAAAAATGGCAGCTCCCTGATATTCCATCATCTTGCTCCTTTTCTGTACTTCTGGACCCTTTAGTGCCAAATTTTCCATGGCCTTTCTGAGTCTGACTCCCAGAGTGGATGCCAGGATTCCATAATGAATGGGCCAGGACTTGGCAAGATGGGATGATTGGCAGAGCTCTTCAGAGCTATCCACTTTCCTGGTGTGTTAATCCCTCTCTTTTTTGGCATTGCTTTATCACTAAAATGGTGCACACATGTGAGTGCCTGTGTATAGAGGGGGATAGAGGTACACTAGTGAATGAGCCCAGGTGCTCCACCTTCACACTGGGGTTCAGAGTAGGATTGTACATGAAAATGAAATCCTGGGAGAGAATTGCTTTTGTTTTTAAATGGGGATGTTCATCCAGTTGACCGGGACAGTCATACCATTTCCCTGCTGCCTGTGCCCCCTCATGTTAATGGGTGAGAATGTGGAACCCAGAAAGAAGCATTGTGCCCTTTGAGCCTTAACCCTTTGATGCATTCTACAAATGAGGATGTTGTTCAGACATTTTGCAGTCAGATCTGACTCTCCATGACCCCATTTGGGGTCTCCTTGGCAGAGACACTGGAGGGGTTCGCTGTGTCCTTCTCCAGGTCCTTTTACAGATGAGAAAATGGAGGCAAACTGAAGTTAAACAGAGACTGAGTGATTTTCTCGGGCTCACACAGCTCTAAGTGTCTGAGGCCGATCTGAGCTTCTGAAGACGAGTCTTCCTGATTCCAGGCCCAGCCTTGTGTCTGCTGAAGGGCCAGGTAGCTGCCCTGAATGAGGAATTAAGTTCCAGAAAACGCTATGAAGACAGAGATTCTGCCATTCAGGTTAGTCCCTGGGCCTACCCCGAGCCCTGCCTTCTACCTCTGGACAAGTCACCCTCTGACCACTTCTGTGTCTGGGGCACTGCAGAAAGCAGAATCAGCCTTGTGGGCACTGTGCCCATTTACCTACTTCGGACATCTGGGAGGATTGGGGTGTTACCAGATTTCTTAGAAGACCCAACCCTTGCACAGAGTAGGTGCTGATGAATGCTAATTGAATTTCATCAGATTTAGCCTCCCGCTACAAATGTAGCTTCTCTGACAATCCTTTGGGCATCCAGTGGCACAGTGGATAGAGTGCTGGACTCAGAGTGAGGAAGACCTGAGTTCAAATCCGGCTTCAGAACCTTTCAGCTAGGTGACCTTGGGTGAGTCACTTAACCTGTGTTTCCTCTTTGGTGGAATGTGGATAATGACAGTGTCCCAGGGTTGATGTGAGGGTCAGAGGAGTCGCCATTTGTAAACCGTCTCACAAAACTTCAAGCATTGTATGAATGATGGCTGCTCTTATCATTCATGATTCATCTCTGGGTTCAGCTCAGCCCTCCTGATGGCTCACTGTGCTCCAGGTGCTGAATTAAGAAGTGGGCTTAGGCAGCCAAGGACTCAGGCTGAAGGAGGCCACGTTCTGTTGTGAGGACAGGCGCATAAAGTAGCAGGAAAGTCATTTTTGCAGAGGTGGAGGAAACATTGCCTGAAGGGATCGGGGAAGACCTAGTGTGCCTTGGGTAGGCCGAGTGATGCCTTAGATAGGAACTAGAAATTCTACAGAGGGGGAACAACGTCCCTGCCGTGGGACACAGCCTGGGCAAAGGCCCCAAGGTGGGAGATTCAGTGCCACATATGGGGAAAAGAAAGTGGATTAATTTGGCTGAAACATAGAGCAAAGGGTGGAGTTCGAGTAATGTGACATCATCCTGGAAAGTCAGGCAGAAGCCAGCTTGTGAAAGGCTTTAAATGTCAAACCAAGGAGTCTTTCTGTATAATTAATTTGTGTGCAGAGCTCCGGTTTCCCTGTCCTATGGGGAATGTGCCCTAGGAATGACTGGACACTAAGGAAGGCTCTTCTCCCCTCGTGAATTTTCCTGGAGCCTTCCTGGCCGGCAGAGAAGGCAGCATCACCTTTGGTTTCCTAGCCTTATTCTTGTCTCCTTTCAGACCCCACCACTGTTCCAGCTTCCTGACTTCCGAGTAACGTCGTCCCTTCCCAGGTACTTGGGGCGTGAAGAATTAGAGAAGCCCCATATCTCCTTCCCTGGGCCCTTTCTTCTCAACAGGTGGTGAGCCGAGTGTGATAAGGGCAAGCCCAGCATCTTGCTTCCCCTTTCCACACCTATGCCTTTTACGAAGGTGTTTTCTGCTTATGTTTCCCGGGAGTTAATAATTAACTGTCTTTCCTGGCCCTCCAGATCTGTTCCCTCTGTGGAGTTAATAGGATTATCCATCTCCTGGGACTAAGGTTGAAACTTTAACTGAGAAGGTCCCCATCTTCCCCCTCCGCACCCTTCTCCCCCTTTAACTGGCATGGAATTAGCGATACATAAATAAAATCTATAAAATCAGTCTTTTCTGGTGATGGGTTTGATGATTCCTGTAAAATAATAGGTTTGAGAACTTTCAGGGATCGCGTTAGTCAGCAGGTCCAACCCCCTTGTTTTCCAGGTGAGGGAACTGAGAGCCAGGGGAGAAAGTGAGGTCTTGGAGCTATTGGTTAAGAGGCTGCTTTGGGAGGCAAAGAGGCAGGGGGCATATGAGGTGACAACCCCCCACCCCGCCCCAATACTTCAACAGCTGTAGAAGGAGGGGAAGAATCTAATGGATTAAAATTCACTGCAGTTTCTGTGGCTGCGCCTTCCTACTGCATGGCGGGGGAGATGTGACTGAGCAATGGTTCATGTTAAAAAGAGGGGTGTGTGTTAGGAAATAAATATATTTGAGTCTTCCCCCCCACACACACCTCGAGCTAGCTGTGTGACCCTGGGCAAGTCCCTTTGCCTCTGCTGGCCTCGGTTTCTTCATCTGTACATTGGGGATGATAACGGCGCCCGCATCCCAGGGCTGTTGTGAGGGTCATGCTATGATGATTGTAAAGGGCTCAGCACTGTACCTGGCACGTGGTGGGGACTATTACCAGTATCAGCCCTAACTGTTTCACTGTTATCTCTGCCCCCGTTGCTCATTACCACGTGCCAGGGCTCTCTGTGCCCTTGCTATACCTGCCCCTTCCACTCTGACTGGAAGGGAGTCCTGGAAAGCAGGACCAAAGGATCCCAGAGCCTGGAACCCCCACAGCCTATAAGGGTTTACAGAGAAAGAGCCACCTGCGTGTTTGTCGTCGTCCAGGGATTCTTCATTATGGGTAGAATGCAGAGTGACCAGGACTAGAATGGGTGGCAGTTGTCCCATCGTCCCCTGCTCTAGGCAGACAAGCTCTGGACAGTCCAGGTCTGCATTACACATTCTAGGAAAGCCACAGATCAGCCAGGGCACAGAGCCTTAAGTCTTGGCACTGCCATAGTCCCAAGTGCAGCGTGAGCCAGCTGATGGCGTACGTCCTATTGGGTATAAAAATGTGATTTTCTGAGTCACTCTTTGGCCCACAGGGGTCGTTATGTTCAGGTCAGTGGTTCCTGTTTCTATTTGAATTTGATGCCACTGGGCTAGACAGTGGCAAAAAGAGAAAGACTGGGATGGTGAAAAGTCTCGAGATTGATAAAGGACCTGGAAATGTTTCTCCTGGAGAATGAGCAAAAGGGGCATGAGAAAACACACACACACACACATGCACACATGCTACTTATGTAACACATGTACATATGTGTTTGGCCCAAAGGACTGAACTCAGAGCAATGGGTAGAAGCTCCCCAGGGAGAATTTCAACTGGAATATCATGCCGGACTTTCTCCTTTTTAGAGCTTTTGGAGAGTGGAAGGAGTGCTTGGGACTGTCCCAGTGCTGGAGGTCATCAAGTGAAGGCTCGATGGTCAATTGTTGGGAACCATAGGGAGGAAATACCTGTGTAGATGTGGGCAGCTGTGTGGCTCAGAGGAGAGGGCTGGGCTGAAAGTCAGGAAACCCTGAATTCAAATCCTAACTTAGATGCTTCCTAGCTATTTGACCTTGGGTAAATCACATCTCTGTAAAGCATTCCTGTCTGTAAAATGAGACCCTTGGGCTCAATGCACTTCAAGGTACCTTTCTTTAAAAAAAATGATTATTTAATATTTTGCTTTTCCCCTTAGTACATGTAAAAACAATTTTTGACGTTTATTTTTAGAATTTTTGAATTCAAATGCTCTCCCTCCCTCCACTTTCCCCTCATTGAGAAGGCAAGCAATTTGATAAAGGTTATACATGTGCAGTCATGTAAAGCATATTTCCATGCTAGTCCTGTTGAGAAAGGAAACACAGCAAAAAAGAAAAAAAATAAAGGAAAAAGAAAAAAGAAACCAAAAAAATGCCTCAACCTCTATTTGGCTACCACCAGTTCTCTTTCTGGAGATGGATGGCATTTCTATCATGAGTCCTTTGAAACTGTCTTGGATCATTGTATTACTGAGAGTCAAGTCATTCAGAGTTGCTCATCATACAAGATTCCTGTTTCTGTGTATAATATTCTTCTGGTTCTGCTTACTTCCATTTTCATCTATTCATGTGATTCTTTCTAGGTTTTTCTGCAACCCTCCTGCTTGTCATTTCATCTAGCACAGTTGTATTCCATCACAATCATAAACCACAGCTTGTTCAGCCATGCCCAAATTGATGGGCATCCCCTCAATTTCCAATTCTTTGGCACCACTAAAAGAGCTATAAATGGGTATACACATACACATATATGTATGTATGTATGTATGTATGTATGTATGTTCTTGTTCTTGTTCTTTTTTAAATCTCATGGGGATACAGACCTAGTAGTAATATTGCTGGGTAAAAGGGTATGATGGTTGTACAGCCCTTTGGGCATAGTTCCAAATTCTGTGGTAGTTCAGAGTTGTTTTAATTTGAATTTCTCTAATCAATAGTGACATACAGCATATAACTATAAAAAGTTTTGATTACTTCATCTGAAAACTTCCTGTTCAAATCCTTTGATCATTTATCAGTTGAGCAATGTCTTTTATTTTTATAAAACTGACTCAGTTCTCCATATAGTTGAGAAACAAGGTCTTCATCAGAGAAAAATGCTCTAATTTTTCCACCTACAGTTATGAGTACTATGTACTTCCCTCCATCCTATTTCCCCTCTGATTATCCTACTCTCTCTCTCCTTTCACCTTTCTGTCCTCAAAAGTGTTTTGGTCTTGACCCTAACCCTCACCCAATCCATTCTCTCTTCTATCATCCCCCTCTTCTCTAATCTCCTTCCCCTCTACTTTCCTATTGTGTACTACAGATTTATATACCCAACTGAGTGTGTATGTTATTCTTTCTTTGAGAAAGTTCTTAGGAGAGTAAGGTTCAAGTGCTCCTTCCACCTCCCCCATTTTCCATTCAACTGTAAAAACCCTTTAGTGTCTCTTTTATGTGAGATAACTTAGCCCATTCTACCTCCCTCTTTCCCTCTTTCCCAGTACATTCCCTTTTTTCACCCCTTAATTTTATTTTTAGATATTATTCTATCATATTCAACTTACACCTGCATCCTCTGTTTATGTATACTCCTTTCTTAATGCCCTAATAATGAGAAAATTCTTAGGTGTTGTCTCATCTTCCCATGTAGGAATGTAAACAGTTTAACCTTATTGAATCCCTTATGATTTCTCTTTCCTGTTTACCTTTTTATGCTTCTCTCCAGTCTTGTATTTGAAAGTCAAATTTTCTATTCAGCTCTGGTCTTTTCATCAGGAATACTTGAAAGTCCTCTATTTCATTGAATATCCATTTCCCCCCTGAAGGATTATATTCAGTTTTGAAGAGTAGATGACTCTTGGATGTAATCCTAACCCCTTTGCCCTACAGAACATCATAACCAATCCTTCCATTCTTTTAATGTAGAAGTTGATAAATCTTGGGTTATCCTGACCGTGGCTCCACAGGATTTGAAGAGTTTATTTCTGGCTGCTTGCCATATTTTCTCCTTGACTTGGGAGCTTTGGAGTTTGGTTATAATATTCCTGGGCTTTTTCTTTTTGGAATCTCTTTCAGGAAGTGATGGGTGGGGTCTTGATTGTTTTTTGAAGTTGCTTTCTTTTAGAAAAGCAGATCAAAGGACCCATAGTAGCCACTGCCCTGGGCATGCTGGGGTGCTCGGGGTGCCTGTCACTACAGCCCTTCTGCTATTTGACCTGCTTTTATGGTGTCATTTTTTTTTCAGTCTTTTTGGTGCCTCTTTTACAAGCTGTTGACTCTTCAAAATGATTTTCTACATCACTTTCATTTCTATTCCCGACATTGACTCTGTCTCTCTGATTTGTAAAATCCTTTTCGAACACTTCCAGGAATTATCTCTGGGCCTGAAACAAGCTCCCACTCTTCTTGGAGAGTCTGGATCCAGCTGTTCTGACTTTTGTCTTCTGAGTTTGTGTTTTTATCTTCCCTGTCACCGTGGTCACTTTCTGTGGTCAGGTTTGCTCATTTTCCTGCTTGTTTCTTGACTTTTAACTCTGTTTTTAAGTGAGGCTCTGCTCCTGAGCTGGAGGGGACACCATCCCAAGCTGCCAGGCTTTGCTTGCTGCTGCTCTCAGAGCTTGTTCTGGGAGTCTGTAAGTTTTCAGTTCCTCCAAGGTATAATCTAAGGAGAGGTGTATTTACTATATCCTAGCTTTTTCTCTGTTCTGAGAGAGACCACAAAGACTCTTTTCCACCTGGAACTGTGACTAGGGTCCCTGCTCTCTTGGAACCACAAGCTCTGGTTTGCTAGTGCTCCTCTTCACCCTAAGACTTTGACCTAGAACTGCAGCCTAGACCTGAGTATGGGCAATACAACAGAGTCCTGTACCCAGTGACAGCAAAGGGACTCCTGTAATCTTCTTCTGTCCGTCTAGTTGTCCATCCCCCTCAGCCCTGTGGACTGAGGGCTCTGGAAGCCATTGCTGCTGCTGCTCCAAATGCCTGCTGCTGGTTTGGGGGGCCAGGTCTCTACTGGTATGACCCGTATGGTACCATGCTCTGCTCTTACCTTGGTATAATGGACCTTTCTTGCCAATCTTCCCAACTGTGGGACTAGAATCCTTTTGTGGGTTCTCCCATTCCAGGATTCACTTTGAGGCATTGTCTGTTTGTTGGGTTTGGCAGCGTTCAGCTGAGTCCCTGCCTTTTCTCTGCATTCTTGGCTCTGCCCCTCCTCAGGGCCCCTTTCTACTCCACATCTGAGCTTCTGTGATACTAGAAGGCCAGAAGGTACATTCTAGCTCAGAGAACTTGTGACTTGGATTGTTTTTGTTCTTTTGTGTTGTAATCAGAAAGACTATTTACCGTTGCAGACCAAGGAAAGAGAGAAGGCATCCATTTTTTGGTAAATTTAGGTTGCAGCCATCCAGAGTGGTGTCCAGGGGAAGCAGCTGAGTCTGGGGTTTTCTGCTATCTGGAGTAGACCTGTTTGCAGCCATAGGATGCAGGAAGAGACTAAAGTCCCAGCCCTTCCCCATCTTGAGAACTGCCCCAAGGTGCTATTTCCAAACAGATGTTTTGAATTCATAGACCTCTATAATCATTTTTTCCTTCTTAGAAATAATACCAGGGGGAGAAGGCACATGTTCCAAAATGCAGGCTTAGGTGTAGACATGACTCAGCCTGACTTTTAAGCTCTCAAACTAATGGACTGGTATACAGTTAATTCTCACTTTGAAATTCTGGACCCGACTCAGACACAGGTTAACAGGCTAGAATAGTGATGGATTTGAGGTCAGGAGAGCTTCCTAATAATTGGAGCTGACTGAATTTAGTTGCCTGTCAGTTACCCTCAGCTTGGTTTAGCCCATCTGGGTAGACAGGCTAATTCAGGCCTCAAACCCATCGGTGAGTTAGAGGGATGTTTACCCCAAGCATGTGAAGACTTCCCCTGGCAGAGTGGGTGGACGAGAAGAGTTTGTTTCAGTGGCCGTGGAAGGGGCTGAAGCAGGCTCTGTGGAGTGCTTAGAGCTTGGTCAGACACCCAGGGCACCAAGGTCATCTGCTGCCTCCTGGGCCATCAGCAGTCATCCTTAGTTTTGTCTTGCCACTGGACTTCAGTGACTCTGGGAGAGAGTGAGGGTGACTCTGCACAGCTCTGCTGCACGTCGGTTCAATTTTCCTGCAAGTCAAGACATTGCCCCATGACATCATTGGTCCTCTTCAAAAGTAGAGAATGAACAACAGCAGGTTCTTTCTTCTTGGGGACCTTCTCCCAGAGGCTGAAGAGCTGCTCAGGGATCCTGGAAAGGTGCTCTAGGTCAGGGTCTGGTTGTGTTTGGTGCCACAGGGATTCCTTTAGCTTTGTGATACATGAGGGGTTAATAGAATGGCTAGGAAAAGTTGGACCAGGGGTGGGGAACCTGCAGCCTTGAGGTCAAGTGTGGTTCTCTAGGTCCTCAAGTGTGGCCCTGTGACTGAATCCTAACTTCACAGAAGGAGAGGCCACAGGTTCTCCACTCCTGAGTTGGATGCTGTTTCAGGAGGGAGTCATTTCCAGTGGAATGTAAGTTCCTTTGAGGTCAGGTACCATTTTGCTTTTATCTCTGTATGCCTAATATAATGCCTGGGACTTAGGAACTTAATAAAGAATTGTTGAATTGAAGATGGGTGACCTGCTGCTTTGGTAGATGTCCTTTGGGATGCTGATGAATGAGCATTGTTAAGCATGACCAAGACTAGGCTCTGCCAATTTGCCTCTTCTCCCACCCCCCCATTTTTGATTTCCAAGTTGATGTTACTCTCTTGTACTTCCTACCATACCCAGTTTGGTTCTGCCAGAGCAAAAGCTATTCCCTAAGTACTTGTGGGTGGATTTTGGGTTCCCTTTTCAGCTCCTGAATCATTTCCATTGGAGTTCTTCCTGGCATGTTCTTGATACCTCTCTGGACTTCCTTAGAGAAGAGGTAAATGTGCATGCTGATTTCTTCCAGGATATCCTCATGCCAACATCACAGAGTAGGAATGGACACCCCAAGTTGGGCCTCAGAGAGATGATGCCCTGGGCAGGCCAGAAGAGATCAGTGCTGAGCTGAGCTGTAGGGATCCTCAAACCAGGTTGAATTACTCCATGTAGAAGATACTGAAAAGTAGGTCATTCATTTGATTTATCCCTGAATCTCAGAGCTCCACATTTCCCTCTGTTCTTTGTCCTCAGTGTGACCCTCCAGTCCCTCCAGCCCTCAGGTGTAGCCAGGCCATCACCCCTGCTCTGGCTACACTCTGCTCACTTGCCCATCTCAGCCCTGCCATGAACAAAGTCAATGTTACAGTGCCCTTTTGCTCTATCATGCCTTGACAAAACCCAGCCTTGGGTAATTCCTGCCATCTATTGCTTAAATCCTATTCACATGCTGGCGAATGGAGCTAAAGGAAATCATGAAACTGTGCTGACCAGGTTCACTACATCGATGAATGTTGCTCATGATCTCCCTAATGGATTTACTCCTTGACTCTTCTTAGCAGCGTACTCCCAATGCTTTTATCCCTCCACAAATATCTTTTGGCACTTTCTTCTCCACCCCAGCTAAGAGTCTTGCCTCATACTCTACAGAACAAGTTGAGCCATTCAGCCACAGGTTCCTCATCTTCACTCACTTCCCTCTTAAGGCTTCACGCACTAGCCCGTGGATCACTAGGTGATCCTCTGCCAAGGTGAGTACACCTTGATTCTGTCTCAGGCTCCTATCTTTCCAGAAGATGGCTCTAATTATCAGTCTTTCTCTTCCAAATCTTCATTTTCTTCCTCTCTCCTTGTTGCTTACCTGCTGCCTAAGCAAGTGCCAATGTCTCCTGTAGCCTTAAACCATCCTCTCTTGGTCTGACCAACTTCACTAACTACCATCCTTTAACCCAACACTTCTCGCCTAAGTTTTCTGATAAAGCTGTCTACGTTAGCTCCCTCTATTTCCTGTCCTCTTACTCTGCACCCCCTGCAATCTGGCTTCTGAACTTCATTATTCAGCTGAAACTCCTTTCCAAAATGACTGGGGATCTCTTAATAGCTAAATTCTAACGGCCTTTCCTCCTCCTCCTTTGGACCTCTGTGTAACCTTTCACATGGCTGATCTCCTCCTTGGCAATCATTCCTCTCTGTTACTCTCATGTTGCTCTACCCTGATTCTCATCTTACTCTACGGTGCCCTATGACTGTCTTTGCTAGATCTTTATCCATAGCATATTCACTAACTACGGTTGTCCCACAGAGTCCTGTTCTGGACCCTCTTCTTCCTAGAAGTTTTCTCATGTGATGATCTCATAAACTCCCATGGTTTCAATATTCATGTTTTAAATATCTTTATCTATATCTATACATATGTATGTAGGTATCAAATTATTCATTTATTTTGGGGGCATTCTTTACTTTTAAAATTTTGAGTTCAAAATTCTCTTGTTTTCCCCCCACCCTCCCAGCCACTGAGAAAGTAGACAATAGGATATCAGTTCAATTGTATATGTGAAATCATGCAAAATATATTTCCATATTAGTCATGTTACCAAAAAAGCACAACAAATCAATAAAATGAGAAAATTATACTACAATTTGCCGTCAGAGTTCATCAGTGCTCTTTCTGGAGGTGGATATCATTTCTTTATTGTGAGTCCTTTGGGATTGTCTTGGACCATTGCATTGTTCAGAATAACCAAGTCTTTCACAGTTGATTATCTTTACAACATTGTTGTTGCTGCGTACAATGATCTCCCAGCTCTTCTCATTTCAGTTTGCACCCGTTCATATAGGTCTTGCCGTGTATTTTTTTTCCTCCTGAAAACACCCCCTTCATCATTTCCCACATCTCAGTAGTGGTCCATCATAATCATATGCTACAACTTGTTTAGCCATTCCCCAATTTATGGGCATCACCTTGATTTTAAATTTTTGCCACCACCAAAAATATTTTGTACATTATTTTGCTTTGATATCTTTGGGATATAGACCTTTTAGTGGTGTTGCTGGGTCAAAAGATATGAACAGTTTTATGGCCCTTTGGGCATCGTTCCAGATTGTTCTTCAGAAAGGTTGGACCAGGTCATGACTCCATCAGTAGTTCATTAGTGTACCTGTTTTTTCTCATGTGCTCCAGCATTTGCCATTTTTGATATATGTGAGGTGGTTCCTTGGGGTTGTTTTAATTTGCCTTTCTCTAACCAATTATGATTTAGAGCATTTTAAAAAATATGACTGTAGAGAGTTTTGATTTCTTCTGGAAAACTGCCTGTTTATATTCTTTGACCTTTTATCAGTTGGGGAATGGCTCTTATTTTTATAAGTCTGACTTTATTCACTCAGCACATATTTGAAAAATGAGACCTTTATCAGAGAAACTTGCTGTAAACATTTTTGATATTACTTCGTTGTGGTATCTTTTAGTAAAATTTATTTTACCTGATTATCCATTTTAATTAGATCTATTTTTGCTTTTGCTTTGTCTGAGACCACAATCAATTCCTGCCTTTTCTTAAGTTTACCTGAAGCATATTAGATTCTGCTCTAGTGCTTTATTTTGACTCTCCATATGTCTTTTTGTTTGAAGTATGCCTCTTGTAAGCAACATATTGTTGTATTCTGGTTTCTAATCCATTCTATCTGCTTCCATTTTGTGGGTAAGTTCATCCCATTCACATTCACAGTTAATGATTACTATATCTGCCCCCCCCATTTCAATTTCTTCTGTTCTTTTTTTTCTCTTTTTATCCTGTTTCTCCTCAAAAGTCTATTTTGCTTCTAATTATTGCCTTCTTTAAACTTTCCTCCATTTTATCATCCCTCCCATTTCTCTTCTCTCCTTCCCCTCCTATTTCCCTATTGGGTAAATTACATTTTGATATACAACTGAGTGTGTAAATATTCTTCCCTGTTTGAATCAACTCTGATGAGTGAGCAGTTCAAGTACTGCCTGTCATTCCCCCATTTCTTCTACTGTAAAAATTCCCTTGTGTGCCTCCTTTATGTGAGAAAATCTTCCCCATTCTACTTCTCCCTTCCTCTTCCTCCCAGTGCATCCCTCTTCCCTATCTAGCCTTTTTTTTAGATCATTCCAGCAATGATCATCTTTATATAGATGAATTGCAGAGTTATATATCCAGTCCTAAGTTCTCTCCTGAGGGCCAATTCTGTGTGACCAGCTGCCTTTTTGGACATCTCAGTATAACACAGGGACCTCAGATTCAACTTATTAAAAAGCAAAATTCATTCTCTTTCTCCTCCAACACTCTTTTTTCCTCAGTTCCTTATTATTATTTAGAGGACTAGCACCCTCCCAATCACCCAACCTCAAAACCTTCCACTCCCCACAAACATCCAGTCTGTTGCTAAATACTTTCTCTTTTCTGTATCTTCTCCTTTCTACATTTCTTTTTTATATCTTCTTTCCTGAACTCCCTCAACCAGTACTTCTTCATTTATTCCCTTATCACCTCTTGCTTAGACTATAGTAATAACCTCTTAATTGTTATCCTTTCTTCAAGTCTTTCTGAATTCAAATCTACCCTCTACTCCTTTGCCAAAGTGATTTTCTTAAAGTATAGATCTGCTCAGTTTACCCCCTGTTCAGAACACTCCAATGGCTCTCTTTTACTCCCAGGGTCAAAAATAAAGTCCTCTTTTGACTATTCAAAGCCCTGCCTCGCCTGATCCCTTCCTACCTCTCAGTCTCCTTACATTTTACTGCTTTTCTCCTATGATCCAGCCACACTGGCCTCCATGCTGGCACTCACAGGCAACATCCCATCTTATTTCTACATTCCTTTTCACCAGCTGTCCCCCTGCCTGAAATGTTCTCCCTCCTTCCTTCTGATGTCTTATTTCCCTGGCTTCCTTCAAGATTCAGTTAAAATCCCACCTTCTGCAGGAAACCATTTCTGTCCCCTACCCCAAACCAGCTGCTAGTGCCATCTATCCTATATTTACATCTTGTACATGTATAGTTATGCACCCGTGGTCTCCCCCACTGGTGTCTTTGAGACAGGAACTGTCTTTGCTTTCCTTTGTGTCCTTAGGTTGTGATTGGAGCAGCTCTTGGCAAGAATGGTAGCTAATAAAGCCTTGTTGATTGTTGATTGACTCAGTAAGTCTACTCGACAGCCCAGAATTCCTTCTACAACAAGTAGGCTCTCAAGTTTTCTCTTGAAATCTGTAAAGGAGGGAGATGGGGAGCCCAATACCTCCAGGGGCAATGGGGAATCCAGGACCTCTGGAGGCAAGCTGTCATACTTGGGGACAGTCCAGTTGTAGAGAAGTTTTTCCTCCTATTAACATTTGCTTCTCTAAATCATCTGCCTGTGGCTCCTAGTGCAGCCCTGTGGACCAAGCAGATCAAGGCTTCTTTCTAGTGTTTGTGGCAGCCCCATTTGAATCCAGGTATCCCTTTCTAAGAAGGCTTCTCTTCTCCAGACTGAACCCTGTTGTTCAGCAGTTCTCAACCTGTGGGTTGCAACCCCTTTGGGGGTCAATGACCCTTTCACAGGGGTCACCTAAGACCATTGGAAAACATATTTCTGATGGTCTTAGGAACTGAGACACTGCTACTCTATCTGTCTCCAGGAAGGTCTGACCACGTGTAGATATGCCCACATACTAGTATTAAAGGGTTGTGCATTAGGAAGGTTGAGAACCACTGCTCTAGTTGGTCTGTGGCCAGATCTTGAGACCTTTCGCCATCCAGGCTGCCTTCCTCAGGACATGCTCTGGCTTACTGATTCCCTTTCTAAAGTGCATCTATACCAGATGGTCTGAGGCTTGGGTAAGATTGGAGGCCCTGAGCCTACAGGCTCTGAATCCATGGGGAAATGTGCCAACCCCCTCCCCCAGTCTAAAGATGAATGTAGAATAAAAATTTCATGTAAAGAAAGTAATATGTTCATTTCAATTATGGAAAGGAGAACAAATTTTAATTATGGAATAGGAAATGGGAAAATGTATTAGTATAGAATAAATTGATTTCATAATTAGACCTTGCCCAGAAAAATACATTGTATCCAAGATAAAATGACAGAAACATATTGGGGGAAAAAGCTTTATGGTAAATATTTGACTAAAATTATGACTTCCAGATTTCTTAGAAGACTGAATGGAAATTATGAGAGGAATTCTCATTCCCCAGTGGTTAAACTGTCAATGTAGAGGAATAGATTATTTTGGGAGGAAGAAATGGAAAAGGTTCCTAAGGACATGAAATGTTTTGATTTGGCTAATAATTGGGGAAATGCCAACATTTTGAGGTAGCAGCCTGCATACTTTTGATTAGCAAAAATCATGAAAAGTGATAAGATTTATTTTTGTTTTTATAAAACTAGCAGAAATAGGAATTGGTGGTACATAACAGGTAGATGTCATGAGAGTTATGGCAGCAGCATTACACAGTTCTTTCAGGTTTGTAAAGCATTTTCTATAGTGATCTCTTTTGATCCTCAGGCTACACAGTGCTTGCTATCTGGCCACTCAGAGATCCTACTGCTGTGTCCACAGATGTTAGCAGACAGAATGACCCTCTCTGTACACAAATGGTGTGAGTGGCTATATTTGTATTAGTAAAGATTGGAGTCAGTTATGGTGTCTTGTACTTTAGTATTACTGTATAAGTATATCAAAGACATGATTTTATCCTATGGAAGTGCCCGGTGCCATCAATGCAGACGGCAACCTAACCACAACTTATTGTCCGAAACATTTGCTTGAGGTTCAGAGTTCGAGGGATTTGCCCAGTCACTCAGCCTGTAAGTTTCAGAAAAAGGCTTTAAACACAAGCCTTCTCTCCTCCAGGTGCAGAACACTCTTCCTACTATGCCATGATGCCTAAACTGTTCTTCTGCCATAGACAGGAAAAATGCAAAGAACTTAGAGTCAGAGTCACTGTAGAGTGAGCTCTGCTTCTGCAGTCGAGGGATCTGGGTTGGAACCCTACCTTGTCACATCCTCCCTGGGCTGTCTTGGAGGAGCCATTGCTTGTCTCTCCTGGCCTCAGTTTCCTCATCTGTAAAAGGAAAGAGTTGGGTGAGGGACCAGAGGGGACCCTTATAGCTCTCACTCTGATTCTCCCTGTGCTCTGGGTGGGAATCCTTGCTCTGCCATTTATAGGCTGGATGGTCTGAGCCTCACCTTCCTTTCCTGTAAAACTTATGGGCTTGGAGTACATGGCCTCTGAGGGCATGTCCAGCTCAAAATCAATCATCTGTGAATTGAATAAAACAGGGAAACATGCCAAGTGATGCAGACCGAGACAGTGACCGAGGCATTGACTGGGGTTATTTGAAAGTAACAGGTTTAATAAGCACATAGAACAGAACGTGGGAGAGCATGCAGACGCAGTCATGATTTGGGTCGAATTCACCCTTTTCCCACAGTTTTCTGTTGGGTTTTTTGGGTGGCAGGGTAAGGATTTCATTGCACCTCTTCTTTTTTCTTTGATGGGTCTAAACAAAAGTACAGCGATTTTTGAAGTTGGTTCCATTGCCTGAGGCTGCTTGGTGAGTGTGCCGGGCACCAAGTGGCCCTTTTTGTCCCTGTCTGAGATGAGCTCAGGCTTCCTGAAACAGTTCTCACTTAAAGACCTGCTGTATATCATCCCTGTGGCATTTCTGAGCTCCTCAGAAGGGCCCCGGGCTGATTTATAGTCAGCCAGTCATGAAGCACCTAAGTGAGTCAATTGTAAAGCGTCAGGCACTTTGTTTTTTATAGTTTCGATTATGATGGTTTTAAACAAGAACTCATTTGATTTGACCCCAAAGCCTTTCAGCTCCAGCTCCCCTAAATCTGTCCCACCTGCTCCCTCTTCCTACCTGGTGTCTCTAGCCATCGGTTTTGATGTGACTGAGTGAGAAGAGGACCACCGGTTCTACAACCAAGTCACCTGGTTCAAATCCTGTCCCGAAGACCCTTGTGACCTTAAACAAGTCACCTACCTTGCATGACCTTCACTCTCCTAGTCTTCAAGATGTGGGCTTTGGATTTGTTGTCTTCTTGGGTCCCTTCCAGCTCTCAATCTATGGTGCTTTAATCCTCTACCCTTTGACTCTCCTGGTCAGAGGTGCCACCCTCATGGCTCTGAGTTGAAGGATGGCTATGTGGACTTAGAAAAAGATAGTTCTCTGTATCTCCTGTGAGAATGGTTCCATCTGGTCCTCATCTACTTCCTCCTTACTTCATCTATATAAAAATACAGGAAAGTGGTTTGCTCACTGGCACCCATGCAGCCAAGGAACCCGCCGTCCTCCCCTCCCTGCATCCCCTGCCTTGACTGTGGCATTTGAGACCTTTGCCTCGTGCTCCCGGGGTTAGAGTAGCTTTTAGTATCTGACTTGTCCATGGGAGTTCAGTGGATCTGTATGTGACTTTTAGTGAGATACCTTCTACTCTGCCTTCTGTCTCTTGATGCATCAAAGGAAGTGCTTGGTCTGGATGGCTTAGATCATTGTCTTTTCCTGGTCTCCTGTATAATTAGTGGATGAAAAGCAATCCCCCAGCTCTCTGTGTTCCACGTGGGGTTGACTCTACAGAGCTGTGGGAGCAGACACGATTACATTGGCTTTGATGCTCTCCAAGATTATATGATTTGGAGATTACAATGGAGGTGGAGAGATTTATCTGCAGCAATTCCTGGAGGAAGCAAGGAGGGGAGCTAGGGAAAGAGCTTGGCTCTTGTCTTTCCAAGAACAGCTCTCTTTCTACAAAAGCACTTGGGGAACACTGCCTCCTGCCCTTCCCTTAACTCGATAAATGCCCCAATGAGGGAAAATTGGTTGCAGTATTAGCTGGGCTCAAACAAAAATCAGAAGACAAATCTGCTGGGGTGAAATGAAAGATGTATTCTACAGTCCTACATCTCAGATTGCTTGCTTGGACTCTTTACCTGTCTGTCCCAAAACCAATAAATGTCTGCTAAGTGCCTACTATACCAAGAACTGTGCGAAATGTTAGAAGTTCGAAGAAAGGCATAAGATAGCCTCTGACCCCAAGAAACTCACAATCAAATAGGGGAGAAAATGGCTAAAAGGAAGGCAAAGAGAGGTAGGTGAAGTTGCCCAGGACCCAGGACATGATGAAGTCCTGCAACTGGGGTGGGAAATGATCTGAGAAGTTGAGAGTTTCAGAGGTGATTTCATCTTACAGAATGATGAGTTTCTGGAGATGGTGAGAGCCAGGAAAGTAGCCAGGTGGGCAAACCCAACTTATTGGCTTTCTCCATAAACCCATCCTTCCTTCTAAGCTCCCTATTTGTCTTGAGGGTGCCACCGTCCTCTGTCACCCAGGTTTGCAGAAGATGAGTTCAGTCACTGTCAGCCCCTCACTCTCCCTTACCTCTTAAATTCAAGTAAAGTCAAAACTTCTTGTCCTCTTCTTCCTGACTCTGGCAGCTGTCCCTTCTCTTTTCCTATAGTACACCTGGTCAAAATTAGATCCTCTTGCCTCTAGCATAGACTGTTGTAGTAACTTCCTGCTTGGTTTTCCCCCAAAATTCTCTGTGTTGTTTAGACACTGTTTTCTCTTGTTTCTCCTACCTGTCAAAGCATTCCCTCTCTGCCTCTTTCATGGGTGCCCATCTGTACCATGTCCCCACGGTGTGGGCACACTACAAGCTTTTTCCTAGACCATGTTTCCTCATCTCTGTTGTCCTTCACTTAGTGAACTTATTACCTTCTGTAGATTGAATTATTCCTGTGCTGATGTTCCCAGACAGTTATACGCAGCCCTAGCCTCCCGAGCTCAGACTCTCTATCACCAACTGCCTGCTGACATTTCCAATTGGATGTTCCATAGACATCTTAAAGACTCCTCTCATTATCTCTCTAGCCCTGATCCTTTTTAATTTCACATAATCAAGATGAGGCGTTTTTATATTGTATGACTGCTTTTATTCCTTACTTGATTAAGAATTCTCTTCTTAGCTGTTGCTACAAAAGTTGAGATCTGGTTCTCTTCTAACCATGTTTAGTGGGATGGCCTTTAATATTAAGGCCACATCTATTTGAAGCTTAGTGTGTAAACTGTTCCTCTAAAGCTAATTTCTGCCAGTCTGTTTCCATGTTTCCTCAGCAGATCTTGTCAAGAGGGAGTTTTCCCCCAAGTCAGTGATGTTTGGGATTTATCAGACATTGGAGTATCAAGCCACTTTTTAAAATACTTCCCTATCTAGTCTGTTCCATTGATTTGCTTTTCTCTCTTTTATCCATCACCAAATACTTTTAGTGATTGCTGCTTTAGAGCCTAACTTGAGCCCTGAAGAGCTGTTTTCATGTCATTTCGAGTTTCTTCTATTATTTTGGGGGATCCGAGATAATTCCTTCCTCTAAGTGAATTTTACTCTATTTTGCCTAACTCTATAAAATATCCCCTTGGTAGTTTGATCAGTAGAGCGCCAAATCTATAAATTAATTTAGACCATTCCCATTCCCATTATTAATGCAGCCTAGTTGTAAGTATTATATTCTCCCTCCCTCACTCTTTCCCTCCCTTCCTCCCTTTTTCTTTCTTCCCTCCTGTCTCTCCCTCTTTCTTTCCTCCCCCCTTCCCTCTCCCTCTTTCATTCATGTGCAAACCAGGCAACACAGGAAATATAGTGTGGGATTTAGAGTCAGCAAAGACCTGGGTTTAGGTCTTGCCTCAGACACTTACTGTGTGACTCTGGACAAGTCATTTAACTTCTGCCTCAGTTTCTTCAACTGTGAAATGGGGATAATAATAGAATCCAATGTGAAGGATTGTGAGGATGGGATGAGAGAATGTAGGTAAAGCACTTTGCAAACCTGAAAGTGCTATATAAATGTCGGCTCTTATTCTTGAAATTGCTTTTTCTTACTTGTGGACATATTACATCTACTCACCCCCTTAGAATATGAACTTCTTGAGGGCTGGGTCTGTTTCCCTTATTTCTTTGCACCCTCAGCACCTAGCATGACATCTTGCACATAGGAGACCCTCAGTGTTTGTTGAATTATGTTGAATTAAATTGGTGTTAAAATGCTTGAACCTGGACTTAGAGCACGACATGCTCACAACCGGCTGGTCCTGGACCGGGCATTCTTTATTGTTGGACACTTTCCTGTTTGGTTGGACCAAGGTTTGACTTTTGACTTTTGACCTTTATTAAAGGTTTATTAAAAGGTTTGACTTTTATAGAAACGTTCAAACTCCCTCCATCCTCTACCCCATCACCATCTAACACTTGATGAAGGAAAGGGCAGTAAGGGAAGGAAAGGCAAAAAAAGGTCAGTAGGAAGTGAAAAAGAGATCTCTGAATTGGTGAAAGTAGCATTTCCTGCTTTCCCAAAGTTTTTAAATTTTGTTTCCATTTTGTCCTTTTTGCTTTTACCAAGACACGAGTGAGGAGACAAAGTCCACCTTGCAGTCATGCCACGGAGTCCCACGTCAAGCGAGGATGAGATGGCACAGAGCTTTTCTGATTACTCAATGGAGTCTGAGTCAGATAGCTCCAAAGAAGAAACCATCTATGACACCATCCGGGCAACCTCTGAGAAACCATCCATCAAGATGGAAGAGAGTCAAGGCAACACTCTGGTCATTCGCATCATCATTCAGGATTTACAGCAGACGGTAAGGATTTTGGAAGGAATCTGCAAACACCAGGTGGGGGTATGTTGGCCTCATGGACTTGGCTTTATACAGAAGGATCTCTGGTCTATTTCAAGCCAGTCTTGACAAAGGAGGAATATCTGTGTGCCCAACATGCATCCTCTGGCCCTGCCCAGCCGCTGGCATTACTGTCCTCTTGTGCATGGTGCCTAGTCACTTCTTATGCTGGCTTATTTCTAATCCCCTGCCACTAAAACTGCTTCCCCTTTTCTGAGGTCTAACTCCAGCAGATCCCCTCGGATCTAAGGACTATGTCTTAGAGAAACATGAGAGTATAGACTTATAACTTGGAGGCATCTGGCCCAACCTTGGCACTGTACAGAGGAGACAGAGGTTAAGTGGCTGGTGGAGGGTTTCAGTAGGAACAGGCTGAGCTGGATTTGAATCCAGATCCTTGGGCTCCAAATTCAGTGTCCTTTCTGCTACATGTAGCTGCCTCTGATTTGATCTGTGTGGCTCTTGAGGGCAGGGCTAGAGGCTACAGGTAGAAGTACCCAAGACAATTCCTTGGACTGGAGTAGTACCAGATAGGGAGGGGTTGGATCAGGAGGTCACAGCTGCATGGTCATCTGAGGGGATGGCACAGAGGACATGCTCGCTGGGGTACAGGCTGGACTACATTCATCCAAGATCACTTCCAGCTTCCGTCACACAGTAGATAGCGCACTGGACCTGCACTCAGGAAGACTCTGCCCAGTGTCACAGAGCTGATAAATGTCTGAGGCCACATTTGAGCTTGAGTCTCCCAGTTCTCAGCCATTTACCAGCTCTGTGACCCCAGACAAGGTGACTGGCCTCTAACTGCCTCAGTTCCTTAATCTATAAAATGGGAATAATAGTAGCACCTACATTGCAGGGTTGTTGAAAAAATCAACTGAGATAATAATAAGAAAGCACTTAGCGCGGTGCCTGGCCCGTAGAAAGCACTGTGTAAGCATTAGCTGTTGGCCTTTCGTTCAAATGTCTGCGACCCCCATGGTCTGCACTGTGTTTTTCCTTTTCCCAATTCTTCCCTCCCTCTGTGCCCCTTCACACTCTTGAAAATGATTAAGTGCCCCCAGAGAGATGTTCTTTATGTGGGTTTGTTTATGGGTGTTTGTTATGGGAGAAATTCCAATGTCTTTATTGTTATGAAAAGAGTTTTAGCCTCATGGACCCCCTGAAGGGTTTCTTAGACCTTGAACCTCAGCCAGAGAAAAACCAATTAATGTAGCACTTTATTCAGTGCTGTTACTGTTCTGCTCCTCGGCGGCAGCAGCAGCAGCAGCAATAGTAGTAGTACTAGTAGCAGCAGTAGGAGGAGCTCATTGCCTCCTCAGTCAATACTGTCATTCTGGGTGTCCCTTTGTCTATAAATGGTAGAGATTCTTATTCATGTGAAGGTCAAACTAAAGGGCCTCCAAAGTCCCTTTCAGCTCTGAAATTATAAAAATAGAAAGAATTTAGAAAGAGAAAATTAGACAATTTGGGGGGGACTTGAGATGTCAGGCTCATGTAGGAAGTGTCCCAAATCTTAGGTTCATCAGAACTTGTTTGAGGTTATATAAACTTTGTCTTAGTTGGTAATGTACTGGTGGAGGCCAAGGACCATATATATGATGCTTTCTTTGTATAAGGTAAGTGACAGATCAGCTCAGTGGGTGGCTTTTCCCACTGATAATACATTTTACTAGAAGATGGAGGCTGGGGTTGTGGAATCCCTCTCCCTGAACCCCCTCTCCCTGACACTAGCTAGGCAGAGAAGTAACGTTTTGGCTGGAGAGCTCTTGGCAATACTCCTGAAATGCTATCAGGTGGGATGTCTGTCTCTGAGCTGTAGCCTGTTTCATCCACCATTCAATCGAAATCCTTCAAGTAACTCTCATTTTATTTTGTATTGTGTAGACAAGACCCTTAGCTCATCCTAGGAAAGATGATAAAAAATATTTCCTTCTCATAATCTCATTCATTATGGACATCAGAGATGACATGCCTAACATAACAGAATCTCAATGGCCAAACATCTTTATGCAATTTCACTTAACAAATGTTTATGAAGCTGTGACAATGTTCCAGGCACTGTGCTAGATGCTGAAAATACATACACAAAAAGAATGGAATGGCCCCAGCCCTCAAAGACTTTCTATTCTATTGGTATGGCCTTAGTTTTGTTTGCTTCAAGTGTCCAGTTGTCTCCATGTCCTGGTCCTCCCTAGACCTAGGACCAATTTATACTTCAGATAAATGGAAACTTTGTTTTGATTATCAAGGGTTTGATGCAATTTGGTCTGAGAATGAATAGGGAGAAGATCATAAAATTACTGGATCATAGATCAGCACCAGGGACCTTGGAAACCACCAGCTTCAACACCCTCATTATATGGATGAGGAAGCTGAGACCCTGGGAAATGAAGCTCTAGGTCCAAGGTCACCACATCTAGCCTGCGCCAGCTGGATTGGGCCACTTTGTCTCTCCCTGGGAAAGGGGGACTCTTTTTCTGTGAAATCAGGTTTCCTGGAGATAATCAGGTTTAGAGCTGAAAGGACCCCTAGACAGTGCCTTGCTTCCCTTGAAGCACATTTCAGGTTCCTCCTCCCCTATTAGGACTTTCCTGGTTTCCTCCCTCCTCACTCATTAACCCTCTTCACCTCTTGAAGTCACTTTGTACTCTATATACTGGATTTGCTCTGTCGTGGGCATGTTCTATTCCCTCAGTAGAAAGTAGCCGACAACTGCTTTGCTTTTGTCTTTTTACTCCCAGAACCTTGGACAGTACCCAGAGCATAGTGGACATTCAACACAGCATCATAGTTTTAGAGATGGAAGGAAACTCAGAAGTCACCCCTTCCTCCCCCCATTTTATAGGTGGGGACACTGAGGCCAGAGAAAAATAATTTTCCCAACTAAGTAGAAGAACTAGGATTTGAATCTAGAGTCCCTGATTCCATGCAGAATGTGGAGTTTTGTGGAGTGGTTTCAGTTGTGTCTCATTCTCTATGACCCCATCTGGAGTCTTTTTGACAAAGATACTGGAGGAGTTTGCCATTTCCTTCTCCAGCCCATTTTATAGGTGAGGGACTGAAACAAACAGGCTGAAGTGACTTAGCCAGGGTCACACAGCTAGTAAGTGTATGAAGGTGGATTTGAACTCATGAAGAAAATAAGCCTTCCTGATTCCAGGCCCAGTGTTGTCTACTGCACCACCTCGCTTCACATAATAAATGCTTGTGAAACGAAATAACCATCTTCCTTCATCAAACCCTTTTATTCTATACTTTGATGAGAGAGAGGGGGAGAGAGACAGAGAAAGAGAGAGAGAAAGAGACAGATACAGAGAGAAAGAGAGACAGAGACACAGAGAGAGACAGAGAGTGACACAGAGAGACAGAGACAGACAGACAGACAGACAGAAAGCAGCTTATCCAGGTTCATGAAGTTAGTAAAAATATGAACCAGAATTTGATCCCAAGTCCACAGATGCTAAATTCAGAACTTTCTTTCCATTAAATCCAGTTTATGAACTGTATGTTATTACAAGATGAATTCAGTGAAATCCTGGGTTTGACAAACTCCCCAAGCAGGGCTGTTTATGGACTCTAGAAATTATGTCCTGAACACAAAGTTCTCTCCTGACTTAAGATAGAGGAAATAACATGACTGAAGATGCCCTGGCCTTCCTGCTGCTCTGTGTCTATCATGAGATGAACTATCTCTGAGTCTTTCTTTGATGTGCCAGCAGTTTTGGAAAAGTCACTGAATTACCTCTTAGAATTACAAGGACACTGAGGCCAAAGATGTTTCTGAATCCAGTCACACAGACAAAGGAGCATGAAATTTCCTCAAATGGTCTTCATTCTTTGTCCTTTCGGAATCCTGGAAATGAGAAACCCAGCCAAGAACGCTTCTATTTCCAGATGAACATTTCCTTCCCCTTATACCCACTGCCTTGATTTCTCTTGGGAAGGGCAAGGCAGTCTTCCTCATGACTGGGGGGTGCAGGTGGGAGAATTCTCAGACCAGATACAATGATCCCACTTGGTTTTCTTCAATGCTCAAATCCCATTTTCCCCAAGAAGGGGAGCCTTCACAGGTACCCTTAGTGGTGATTTCTTCCCTATGAAATTACTTACAATTTATCCTGTCAACATCTTGGATACACAGAGTTGTTTTCATTAGACTCCTTGGAGGTAGAGACTATTTTGCCTTCCTTTGCTTGTCACAACCCCTGGTGCAAAGTATGTGCTTAACAAATGATTGTTGGTGAAGTGTTTGGCTGCCCAACCAAGGACAGACCAGCTCAAGAGTGATGGTTTGGAATCAGAGCTCTGGGTTCAAATCCTGACTCTGCCACTTGCTTCCTTTATTACTTTGGCCAAGTCATTTTACTTCAGTTTCCTCTCATCTACAATCCCCTTTGGCTGCAGAATCAGCAGGGACCTCTCTGAGCCTTAGCTCCTCCTTTACTTCCCCCCAATCTGCCTCCCAGCATCAAGAAGGTGCTTTTCACATGGCACATCCTTGTAGTAAGTGAGCCACTGATGCTCAGCCCTTGGGTCTGAAGTGAGCTCCTGACAGTGTCCATGGTGTTTCGCACCTCAAGGAGGTTTTCTCTCATGGGCTCCTGATGATAGCCCGGGGGGGGGGGGGTGCTGCAGGAAGAAGCACCCCCACTTTACAGAAGAAACACATTCAGAAAGTCAAGTGAGCAACACAAATAGGAATGAATGAATAAAAAGAATTTATGAGGTGCCTACTGTGGGCCAGGCACTGAGGATAAACATCCAGCGATGGAAGGTCCTCCAGTGTGGCACCTGGGGCTAAACACCAAGCTCCAGAGGAGGGCTAACCATAACAGCACACAGTAGTACTCTACCTCATCCTGGACACAGTTTTCATTGTGACCTGAGATCCCATTCATTTCCCTGGATGTCATGTCACATTGTCTCCTCCTGAGGAGGCTCTTGCCAAGCCCCATCAGCAACCCTAGTGAATGGGGAGCTTCATGGGAATGAAATTGTCCTGAATGGCACTCAGTGCCATGGAAGGCATGCCCATTGCCTGGCTGCCTTCCCGCAGCCCAGAAAAGACCATCACCTGAAGCTATGCTCAGAAATCCACCCAAACCAAGAGGAGGCTCAGTCAGGTAGAAGGCAGCTTCTGTTCTTGGGGTTATGAAGGTACTTTCTGAGTATACTCAAGTCTACTTGGGAAAAGTCTGACTGTTGTGGGCGGGAGTCTCCAAAAAGGAAGGTAAAAGATTGTCATGGTGGGAAAAAGCATCAGCACTTTTTCCCCTTACACCCTGAAATTCTGCTTCTTGCTACCTGTGTTACCTTGGGCAAAATACTTACCTTCTCTGGGCCTCAGTTTCCCCTTCAGTCTAATGAGGGGCTTGGCTGAGTGAGCTCTGTGGTCTCTTGCAGCTCCCTGGCCCAGGGACTTGCTGTATTACTGTGGGCTCTCTGAGGGCAGGGACTATGTCCTTTCCAAAGGTTCTCTTGACTGAGTGCACAGTAAGTAGGCTTTGCATTCTCAGCTCTTCCTCTACTTGGGTTATGTAAACAGGTTCTAAGAAAGCTCTAAGATCCTGTCCATGTGGCCCAGGTGGCCCTGACTCCAAAAAATACCTCGGTTTAGCTGAAGCCAAGGTGGGAGGGAGCCCTTTGTTCTCAGGGGCTGCTGGGTGTTCCAAGCTCACAGTGCTCTCCATTGTGTTCATTCCCGGCTCGGAAAAGCCACAGTTGTCTCACCTGTTTACAAAGCCCCTCCTTATGCCAAAGTCAATACATCTTGCAGGTCTGTTAATGTTTTCTGGAATGGTGGCTGTGCCAATAAGGTGATACTGGCATTTAGGCCTGTAGCCCTTCTGTGCACAACTTACAGAGGGACGTTGTCTTGTTTCCAGGGGGAATCTGCAGGGAAAGTAGACCCAGATGGTCTCAGGGAGAGACTCCCTCCCTGACCCCCTCACCTCACTCCCCCAAGCCTCTTTCCAGAGAAGGGAAAGAGATGTCTGCTTTCATCTTCAGCCTGGAAATTCTGTAGGGAGAAAGTATTTTCCAACATGATTCTGCCTAATCCTTGGCACCAAGCAGTATGTGCTACTCGGTCTGATTACCTCACCAGAATTAGTGAGTGCAGTGATTCCCATTGGCCCAAGGGCAGCGGCTCCTCACCTCCATGCCCTCCATTTGGGGCACCTCATCTGTCACTGACAGAGAGGCAAGTACCTTCCTAATACAGTGCTTTATATAAAATGGCCTGTCAGATAGCTTGGTTTCAAAATGACCTTGAGATTTGCAGAGGTATAAGTAAAACTCAATTAGGGGAGAGGGAGAAAGGAGAGAGACAGAAGGAGAGAGACAGAAGGAGAGAGAGAGAGAGAGAGAGAGAGAGAGAGAGAGAGAGAGAGAGAGAGAGAGAGAGAGAGAGAGAGA
>CM053601.1:192219764-192306754 GCA_028646575.1 Pseudocheirus occidentalis | reverse complement strand
GGCCACACAAATCCTTCCACCCCTTGATTTCCAACAAACCTCAGTTTAGTCCAAGGGGAAGCCTTTTCTTCATTTTGACTCTGGGTGGTCTCTCTGATTCCCTGGATCCTCTTCCCTGGTCCCAGCTCCCTCCTGAATCTGCCAGACAATCACCTAGATTCAGGAGCTGAAAGCTTACAGGTTCTCCTCCAGTCCTCAGGGATGAACACCTCCCAGGTCCTTGTCCTCTGCAAACATCTGCATCCAGTCTGTCCTTGGCTCCTAATTCAAGCTCTGCTCACAGTCCTGAGGGGCAATTCTAAGCATGCTGATGCAAAGTCTGGAATACCCTAGAGTGGATGCTAGACCCTTCGAAGCTCAGAAGCTTCCCCTCCAGCCAATATGGGGTACAGGGAGACCAGAACCAGAGCTAAAGTGCCCTTCCTCGAGGGCTCACTGCCATGTTCACTGTCAGTTCTCTCTCCTCCAGGTGTCCAACTTGGTTCCTGAGTTTGGATTCTTACCAAGGGCTCCCCACAGGGCACAACTAAGTGACCTCCAAACACTTTTCACATTTAATTTAAAGTCTAAGGATACTGAGACTTGAAGCATCTTATCTATTATTTTAAGTGGGGTGGAGTGTTCCAGTTAAGTGACTGAGTAAATAAATCTACCCCGCCCTTGCATAAATAAATGTAGGGCATTTTTTTATTAAGCAAGTCAAGAGCACCCAGCCTGTCCTTTGGAAGCTCAGCTTTGTATTGTGAAGCCATCAATCAGCCATCCCCTGGGCTTAACCTTGTCTTGACAACCCCAGGCTTTAGTGATTCATATTCTTGCATTCTCAGTTCCCCAGGTTCCCTGAGCCTTCTCAGTAAGATTACCTTCCTTCTGCTCTCTGTGTGCTATGTGTGCACAGAGTTGACTGAGCATCTTCTCTCCCATTAGTATTTCATCTCCTCCTGGTCAGGGACTGTTTTTGTGTTTCTTTCTGTCCCGGCTGTTGTGCCTGATGCACAGGAAGCCCATAAGAAATACTTATTGCTTGTCTCATTGACTAACTCCCTCCTTACACAAGTCCCCTTCAGCTGAACCATTTTGTGATTTTTATGGTGATAAGACCATCTTTTCTGGTAGGAGACTGGTGAAAGGACTTGTCCATTTGTCATTTGTCAACTTGCCTCTGCCCCCCCTTGGGGGAAGAGTGAGTCTGTTGGGCACCATCCATTTGGTTTGCATCTGCTTTTCATCATTCATGAATTGTCCTTAAATACACTGACTTAGGCATAGGATGATGAATGGACTGATCACTGGTAGGCATTAAAGAAGTCTGAAGTTGATTGGAGTAAAAATTCTCATTTCAAAGAGTTTCAAAGGACTCTCTTCTTGAAAGGCCTCCTCCACCTGGCTTCAACAGACCTTCCTAGCTCTGCTTCACCAACTTCCATTCCAGTCCAACTGGCTTCTCCACTGTTCCTGGGCATGGCTGTCTGTGCCCTACATACCTGCCTTTGCAGAGGGGAAGGCCCCCATGTTTAGAGGACAGAGAGCCACCTCTGTGAGTCTCCACCTTTCTCTGAAGCCCAGCCCTAGGGGCACCACCTCTGCAGCAGGTCGTGCCCGACTCCCTCACTTCGTAGGGTGGCTCCCTCTGGTGTACCCTTAGCTTTTCCTTGTAGCATGCATGTTGTGCCTTGGTAGAACATAAGATCTTGGAGGACAGGGACTATTTCTCCTTTGTATCCCAGACACCTCCCCAGCCCAGGGCCTGGCACACAGTTGGAGCTTAATAAATGTTGGTTAAGCTGAGTGGACTCTTCTGACTGTCCATTGTTGTGCCCTTTAGAAACGCCCCTGACTCTAGCAGCCCAGCTCGACAACTCTGTGGAGGTGATCAAAGCTCTGAAGAATGGAGGCGCCCACTTGGACTTCCGAGCCAAAGACGGAATGACAGCCCTCCACAAAGCTGCTCGAGCCAAGAATCAGGTGGCCCTCAAGGTAAAGGGCTGGGGCTCAGGCCATGATCTCTGCTGTGTGGAATGACGCCTCCGTCTCCTTTTCCCATCAGCTTAGGGTTGGTCATCTGAGGCTTTGGCATGTACTGACCTGTCTTTCCTCAAATGAACTAAGCCTACCCCAAGGTACCGTTGGCAGATTTTTGTTTTCTGTTTTTCTTGGTCAAGAGGCTTATGTTCTTAGCCATTAAAGTTACTGGTGAGACCTTCAGGTGCCAAGATGGTGAGTGGAGTGAGGAAGGACCCCTCTGAAGCCGTCCCAAGTTCCCCTCCGAACGCCTAGAGAACCACCTCAGAATTGGCTAGGAGCAGGGAAGGAGTTGAGTAGGGTGACAGGAAAGGTCTGTCTCACTGGGATGAAAGGAGAGCAGGGTCCAAGAGCAGCAACAGTGGCCACTGGCCTCAGAGTAGAGGGCCTGCAGCAAGGCTCCAAACTTGGGGCAATCCACCACTAAGGGCCCACCCTCCTGCCAGTCAGCAGCCCCCTAGGCAAGTGAGCAGTCTTTGCAGTATGGCAAGGCCCACCCCAGCAATCCTACCCCCCAGCACAAGCCACCAGTGAGGCCTTGACCCCATGGCTGACCAGTAGTGAACCTTCCCCCCCAACAGTGAAATTCTGACTCTGGGGCCTACCATCAGAGAGACCCTGTTTCCATAGCAACCCAGCAACAAGACTTCATATCTGGGGCAGACCAGCAACAAGATCCCTCCTCCAGGGCTAGCCACTAGAAAGACTCTTACCATAGTAATCTAGTAGCAAGGCCCCACCCTTGGAGCAGGCCAGCAGGTAACCCCCACACTCAGGACAGGCCAACAGGAGGTCCCCCCACCCTCAGTACAAGCCAGAAGGAAAGCCTACCCTCCAAAGACAGCAAGCAGCTAAGCCCTGAAGCCCAGTGAAAGCCAGCAGTAAGACCATAAGCCCCAGCAAAAAAAAGCTTGGGCCAATAGAGGACCAGAGGCCAAGTCACATATGGTAAAGGAAAGGGGCTGGGGAAGGATCTATTATGCTTCAAATGAAGCAAAGAAAGCAGGGCCAACAATCATGATCTCAGACAAAGCAAAAGAAAAAATAGATCTATCTTGCTGAAGGATAGACAATGAGGTCATAGCAATATTAAACATAGATGCACCAAATGGTATAACATTTAAATTTTTGAAGAAGTTGAATGAGTTACAAGAGGAAATCAATTTAAAAAAACTATAATAGTAAGGAACTTCAACGTTCTCTTCTCAGAACTAGATAAATCTGACCAAAAAAATAAACAAGAAAGAAGTTAAGGAGGTGAATAAAATCCTGGAAATGTTAAATATGATAGATCTCTGGAGAAAATGGAATAGCCCATAGAATAGAAAGGAATGCATCTTTTTCTTAGCAGTGTGTGTCACCTACACGAAAATTGCCCAAGTATTAGGACATAAAAACCTCACAACCAAATGCATAAAAGCAGAAATAGAAAATGCATTCTTTTCATATCATAATGCAATAAAATTACATTCAATGTATGGATAATGGAAAGAGATTAAAAATTAATTGGAAATTGATTAATATAATCCTAAAAAATAAGTAGATCGAAGAACAAATCATAGAAACGATCAATAATTTCATTAAGGAAAAGGACAACAATGAGACAACCTACCAAAACATATGGGATGGAATCAGAGTGGTACTTAGGGTAAAATTTATATCTCTAATTGTTTATATCAATAAATAGACAAAAAAGTAAATGAATTGGACATGCAGCTACAAATAAATAAAAACCAAAAAAACTACAAAAAGAACAAATTAAAAAGCCCCAATTAAATGCCACATTTGAAATCATGAAAATCAAAGGAAAGATTAATAAAATTTAAAATAAGAAAACCATTGAAATAATAATTACTAGAAGTTGTTTTTATTAAAATAAGCCACTGATTAATTTGAATTAAAAAAAGGAAAAGTAAACCAAATTACTAGTATGAACAATGGAAGGGGTGAATGAAGAGGAATGAAGAGGAAATTAAGACAATTGTTAGAAGATATTTTGCCCAATTCTATGCCAATAAATTTGACAATTTAAATGAAATGGGTATGTATCTATGAAAATATAAATCACCCAGGTTAACAGAAGAAGAAATAAAATAAATAACCCAGTTTTGGAAAAAAAGAAATTGAACAAGCCATCAATGAATTTCCTAAGAAAAAAGTCCCTAGGACCAGATGCAATTTCTACCATACATTTAAAGAACAATTAATTCCAATACTATATAAGCTATTTAGAAAAATAAATGGAGTCTTGCCAAATTCCTTTTATGATAGGAATATGGTGCTGATTACTAAACCAGGAAGAGCCGAAACAGAGAAAGAAAATTAGGCCAATTTCCCTAATGAATATTGATGCAAAAAATTTTTTTAATAAAACATTAACAAAAAGATGGTAACACTATGTCATACAGATCATACATTATGACCAGGTGGGATTTATAGCAGGGATGTCAGACTGGTTCAGTATTAGGAAAGCAATCAACATAATTGACCATATCAATAATAGAACCAACAGAAATTATATGATTATCTCAATAGATGCATAAAAAGTGTTTGACAAAATATAGCACCCATTCCTATTAGAAACACTAGAGAGCACAGGAATAAATGGGGCTTAAATTAAAATGATAAGTAATGTTTACTTAAAACCATCAGCAAGCATTTTCTGTAATGGGGATGAGCCATAAGACTTACTATCTTTCTTCAGAGAAAGAACTGGTGTTGACTGAATACAGATTGAAGCAGACCATTTTTCACTCTCTTTTTTTTTCTTTTGAGTCTTATATAAAATGACTAATATGGAAATGTTCTACATAACTGGAAATGCATAACCTGTATCTCATTGCTTACCATCTCCACGAGGAGGGGAGGGAGGGATAGAATTTTGAACTCAAAACTTTAGATAAAAGTGTTTTTAAAAATTGGAAAATAAAAGAAATCTAGTAGAAATAAAAGAAAGCTAGTAGTGAAACCTAACCGTATTTATCGAAGACTGTTGCTGGATCTGCCCATGGGTAACGGCAGCGGCATTCCTGCCATCTCAGGGGCAGGGGCAGGGGCAGGATGCCAGGAATCTGGATTACTTTACTTATCTTCTTCTCACACTGGTATTTGTTCTGTATTTACTCTAACAAGGATTTTTTGTTTTAGATATACTCATTTAAATGCTGTGTTAAGTCAGTTCATTTCCTTGTAATCCCCCCTTGAGAGGTCATGCCCCTGCCAAGATATGACAGATGCTCCAAAGTGGCCAAGGCCATTGCATGAATTTCCATCCCACCTTTCCCACTGGTCTCCTAGGTTGGTGTGTTGCATACAGTAGGCACTTAATAATGTTTATTATGTGAATGAATGCCTTGGAACATGTCCTTGAACATCTTTCCCCCTCAACAGGCTGATCTTTGGCCTTGGGGACTTAATTAGGCAGGACACAACCATCTCAGGGGATGGAGCCCAATGGTGCGTGGTGGTTGGCTGGCATTCCTTGTGCTTGCCTGCTAACATCCCCTCCACCGTTTCTAATGGATCAGGTTCCAGTTTTGCTTTGCTTTGTTTTGTCTTTCCCAGTGGCTACTTAGAGTCAGCATAACAAGGTCCATCAGAGAGTGGCCACCAAAGCCTCCCAGTCCGGTGTCCGTGCCTTTCCTGGACATTCACTGGGTGGGGTAGAGGGTAATGACTGTGCTCTGTGGTTTCTTTGCAGACTCTGCTGGAGCTCGGGGCCTCTCCAGACTACAAGGACAGCTACGGCCTCACCCCCCTGTATCACACAGCGGTCGTTGGAGGGGACCCTTACTGCTGTGAGCTGCTCCTCCACGAGCATGCCGCAGTGGGCTGCAAGGATGAGAATGGCTGGTGTGAGATTCACCAGGTGGGCTCGGGTGTCCCCCTCACACCCTTGTAGAGAAAAAGCTTCCCTCACATTGAGAGGCTATTACAAGGCAGTGTGGTCCAGTGCAGAGGGCATTTCTCAACACAGAAGCCTGGGTTCAAATCCTACCTTAGGAGCTGTGTGACCCTAGGCCCACCCTCTCTTTGCCTCCATTTCTCCATCTGTAAAATAGATAATTGGCATGTTAGGTTCCTTCCAGCTGAGAATCTACAAAAGACGTTCCAGAACCACATGAAACACAGTCGATTCTTGCTCATCCCTAATGACCTGTACTATATCCTTTATAGATAAAACTACTTCCTCTTCTGGCCTCCTGCGTGGCCAGTCAGGCCCCTTTGGGGCTCAGAGGCCTCCTCTGTCAGAGGCTAAACCCCTTGGGTCATGGGCTCTTCTTACCGTTACAGCTCTAGAGTAACAGGAGTCTCCAGGCCCGAGCGAGCAGCAGGAGAGGGCCCGACTGGGGGAGTGATTGAGAGCTGAGGTTGAGTCTCACACAGAAGGGGGTGCCGCTAGATGCCTGTGGGCTGCGCATTGACCTGGCGTTAAATGGCGTGTTATCTCCGCTTTACTGTATTCTTATATCTTATGCGTCTATTACCCAATTACATTTTAATCAGTCGGGAGCGTGGCAGGTCAAGGTAGCCCGTGGGCCAAGTGTTTGGTACCTCTGCTGTAAAGCACCTTAACGGCATTGAATCTGGACACTGGGGCTCAGAGGGAAAGTGACTGGCCCAAGGTCACACAACCAATAAGTATCTGAGCTGGGATTCAAACTTATGTCCTCAGGAAAGCAGTCTAGTCCTCTGTATACTGCCCCCACTACCCCAGGTCAGAGGAAGATGAGGCCTGTGGAGAGCTGGGGGCAGGTGCAGAGCGGTTGGCGTTGACCTTGGTGCCAAGGAGGTGTGGGTTCTAATCCTACCTGTGGCCCTTCTCTGCATAACGCCGCCGCTCCCTTGGCCTCAGTTTTGTCAACAGTAATAGGGAAAGAGCCAGCACCTCCCTTGTGTCCCTACGAGGACCGGGTGAGGCCATTTATGTCTGGGAGCAGGACTGGAAGCACTTTATCAATGTCGTCATCCACTGCTGTGGTTATTAGATGGGCTGCCCGGTTCTGGACCAGATTCAGATCCTGCCTCATTCACCAAGCAAGCGGGTGACCCCTGGGCCAGTCGTTTAATCTCTCAGCCTGGAGTCCGGGGAGGTGGACAGAAGCCCAACCTCCTGGGGATCTGATGGTGGCTAGCCTTCTACAAAGCCAGCCATTATGACTGGTGGTGCGCATTTATTAACCCCCACTGTGTACTGTTGTTGTGGTGGGTGTGGTCATTTTCTTGAGGCTGGTCTTCCAGCAGCGGTTTCCCTATGGTTTGCCCACAATCCTTTGCAGATCATTGTTCCCTTCCCCACTGCATCACTGCCTGCCTAAACCCTCCATCCTAAAGGACAAGGCTCTTCCAGGAGCTTGGGAAATGGGGGGAAAGAGGGAAGGATGGGCCCCTTTCTCCCCCTTTTTTGCTGTAATGCAGAGTTGTACTTTCTACTTGCTAATTCCCCCCCTCAAGACCAGGCTTCAGCCAGGCTCCATCCCAGGCCCCTTCTGCCACCAAAGCTATTTCCAGAGCTGAACAAGATAACTAGATTTCTCCCCTGTAATGGAATCTGGATGCCCCACGGAGGTCATTATAATAGGATTTTCCTCACAGCCTCATCTCTAACTGTCCTCATTCAGGGCCCTAGTGTGTGTTAGGTGGGAAGCCTCTGCTGAGCTGGCCCATCCCTGGCAGTGCAGCAATGTTCCTTCTCTGGTGGCCCTGGCAGCAGCTGGCATCTGGCTCCTGCTCCCTGGGCACCTTTGAGGCCTGGTTCTGGAAAGTGCCTCTCTTCTCTCCCTAGATAACAAGGACTCTTGTATGGAAGTGGGGAGGGCGTTCTTCTTCTATTTTGTCCTCCTTGAGGTCTGGATTCAAACCTGTTTTCAAACACTTTCAGCCACCCCTTGTCTAAGAGATGATCCAAGAAATTCTCCACCTCATACTGATCATTCAAGAGATGAGCCCTTGGCCTCCGGGTTGAGAGTCCCCTTTTCCAAGGACGCAGCCGAGGGAAACAGCAGGACTGATAGTCTCAGTTCTCAGTTTCCTTGGCTGTGGTATTGGATAATAGGCGTATTCAGAGCTGGCAGGGACTTGGCCAGGGTCACACAGCTGGTCAGTGCTAATGGCGGGATTTGAATGCGGGCCTTCGTGAGGCCAAGCCTAGTGTTTTCTATGGCATCATCCCTCTGTCTCAGGCCTCGGTGGTGACAGGGCTGCACTCTCCTTCGGAACTTTGTTTGCCTGTCACTCATCATCCTCTGGCCTCTGTAAATGAGGAGCTTGGGGCCGAGTTCTTAGTGATCCTGAGGGACCTGCACACAGCAGGAAGTGGCCAGCAGGCTCGGTGGGTAAGCAGCACAAACTAATGCATACGTGAGCTGACCCAGGAGAGTCAGAACAGGCGGACTAGGAAGGCGGGGGCCCCAGTGTCCTCCGCTGCATTGGGGGTGTGTGTGCAGCTCAGGGTGGGTCCCACTTTTAAGGAGGACATGAGGATGATGGCTAGTGAGGAGAAGAGGCCACCAGGTGGGGAAGAATCTTGAGGTCACAGGGGAGGGAGATGCTGAGCCTGGGAAGGGCGTTCTGCAGGCATTGAAGGGCTGTCAGGTCATGGAGGGTGAGGTTACCTTTGCTCTTGGCCCCAGAGGAAAGAACAGGAGCCTTGAGCCTTGAGTGGGTCATGAAGGGTCCTGGGCAGAGCCTCCTCTCAGGAATGACATCACAGGGATTCTTGCTCTGGGCTGGGCTGGACAGTCATTGCCGTCCCTTCGGCCACAAGCTTTGGGGACCCTGTGGAGACATCTGGCTTCCAAAGAGCATTCTCCGCTGGCCTTCGGATGCTGGGAAGCAGATGCTGTTTAGACCCCCATTTGCAGGCGAGGGGAGCTAGGCAGAGTTAATGAGCCCCCAGGGCATCATGAGAGTAAGGAGTTGATGCCAGCTGGGAATGGGGTCTTCCTAACACCATGCCCAGAGCTCTGCACACACTGGCGCCCCCTGGTGGCCTCCCCAGAACTCTTGGTGTAGGATCTTGTGGCTTCATTTTTCTGCCCTGAAATTTGGAGAGAATACGCTTCAGACTCCTGGGGCTCTCAGCGGGCATGACTCGGAGGTGTTTACTTTTGCCATTCAAGCTCAGACTCCCCAAAGAGACCGAGAGTGCCCAGTCCAGGAGCCTTGGTGAGCCCTGACAATGCAGCTTTCAAGGTCTCTTCACCATGCCCTGCACTGCCCAAAGGCTTCCTGGCCACAGCCTATGACTGCACAGCTATGATGTAAGCTGATGATCAGTGTGCAGGCATGCATTTGTGTGTATGTAAGTGTGTTTGTGTGTGTGTGTATGGTGTGTGTGAGTGCTGGCCCCAATACCATTCAGCCCTGCCCCTGGACCTTGGCACAGACCTCCCCCCCAGGGCCTCCTCCTTGGCAGATGCTCTGTGCCAGCCAGTGCTCACTTTTCTCTCTCGTGCTCAGGTTATCCTAGCCTCCTGCTCATGCTGCTAATTCTTGTCCTTAGCTCCTCCTCCCTGGAGCCCCAAGGACGGTCTTCAATCGGGCTCCCTCATCTGAAAGCCTCCAGGTCCCTTCATAGACCAGCTCCCCCATCTTCTTGTGATGTTGTGCTGACGCCACAATCACAGGGGCATGGCCATTGGAGCATCACTGCCAGGTCCGGGCTGCCAGCTTTTTCTGGGTGGTTGTTCTGCCCACTCTAGTCTCCCTTGTCCAGCTCTGCCACTGGTGCCACCTCAAGCCTAGGAATGCCCCCACTCAGCCAGGGGTGCCTCCACCCTGCGCCTCCACGCAGGCACCAGGAATGAGTGAGCCCTGTCCGTTGTTGGGGGTGGGGCAGACCAGGGGCAGGTGGGGAGGCAAGGCTGGCTGCCCTTTGTCCTCGCCCTCTGCCTCACTGCTCTGGTACCCGATGGCTTGGGGAGGGTGCTGGGTCCCACCAAGGCAGGAAGGAGAAAGCTCCCAGACTCTAAGTCTGGTGCTTCCCCCTATCACCAAGGTGACCTTGGGTGAGTCCACAGTCCTGGACGTGGAGTCAGGAAGGCCTGAGACAGAGTTCTTCCTCAGACACTTGCTAGCTGAATGACCCTGGGCTGCTTGTTAACCGCCTCCTGCCTCAGTTTCCTTAACTGAAAAGTGTGGCCTTTGAGGTTACTTTGTGCCCTGGGCCTCAGTGTCTTCATCTGCAAGGTCGGGGGGGCTGGCCCATCTTTGAGGACCTTTCCACACTTCTCTCTGAGCTCCCCTGCCCCCCCCCATCCCCTCCATCTCTGACATTCTGGGGCCTCTATCATGGAAGGTCCTGACAAGCTCCGCTGCTGCCCCCTTGTGGCCCCTTTCTGCTCCATCTTCCCAGCTCCAGCTCTGCCCTCCTCTCCTGCCATCCAGGCCCTCTTAGAGATCTTTGGCAAGTGTAGATTTGGGCTCCTCCTTCCTGTAGATGCAGGGGAGATGTGCCTGGCATCCTGGGTGAAGGCTGTGCCTCCCAGCTCATCAGGGATGACTTTGGGGCAGGATTTCCTATTGGGCTCCAGAGAAAATCCAATGCACACTTAGCACATGTCCTAGCACTCCAGGCTCTTTGGTCAGAAGCCTGCTCAGAGGCCTTAGAGAGACAAGGCTTAGAGACTCTGATCCAAACTGGATCTGAACAGGAACTGAGCTAACAAATCCTCTGCAGTTTGTGGTCTGGCCTTGGCTTGAAGAGTTATGGTAATGGACAGCTCCCTGGCCCCCAAGGTCCCACTTCCAGTGATGGACAGCTTCCTGGCCCCCAAGGTCCCACATCCAGTGATGGACAGCTCCCTGGCCACCCAGGTCCCACTTAGGGCTAAATTTCATTGTTAGAGATTGTCCCTCACACAAAGACCTAATGGGTCTCCACTATGTCTGTCCTTTGCCTACTTCTCCCCTGAGGGGATGCTATAGAACAGGGTGCATGATAAATGCTTCAGGAGATATTTGATTATGTGGGTATGAGTGTACCCTCTGCCAGTGTAGATTGCAGCCCCTTGTTCCTTGGTTTTCATGAGTTGTGGCTGAAAAGCTTAGAATCTAGGTTCACACTTGGTGATGAGACTCCAAACCAGCAATGGGTTCTGGCCCACAGGGGCAATGGTGGCCCCACACTGAAGGGAGGGATGCCTGAGAGGTCTGATAGTCTGACCATCACTCTCTCCTACAGTTTTTGCAGTCGTGGGGACTATTTCTGGCTTGGCTCCTGGGCTTGGAGGGCCCATGTTTAATGACTGTAGGAAGCAGGTGTGGGGGCCAAGGACTGGGTATGAAGGTAATTGCCTCCTAAGTGTCTGACCTGTTTCTCCTACAGGCCTGTCGCTATGGACACGTCCACCACCTCGAGCATTTGTTGTTCTATGGAGCCGACATGGGGGCCCAGAATGCCTCTGGGAACACTGCCCTACACATCTGTGCCCTTTACAATCAGGTAAGGGGCCAAGAGCAGGAGTGGAGGGGAGAGACGGCAGGCAGGTTTTCACTCAACTTACATAGTAGCTTTTCCTGAAAGAAATCCAGCTGCTTAACATCAGCAGTATGGCCCAATGGATAGATCATGGTCTGGGTTCAAGTCCCTGATACATTAAAGTAGTGTGACCTTCTTAACTTCTTGGTGCTCTAGAACGTGTCGCCTGCATTGGGAATTTGAGTTCTCTCCCTTGAGCTCCCTATGCTGATGAAATCTAGGTTATCAGGGGTGGGGATAGCACTGTCTCTGGATGCCAAAGTGTGAATATCAATCAGAGGGCAATGGAGCAGTTGTGCGTGGTGAGCAGGCCACAACACAGTGTCCACCATGCTGAGCAGCAGAATCTGAATGAATGATATCATCAGAGCAAAGGCAGACAGGAAGAGAAGGGGAGGCGATGGACATCGGGTGACCATCCCATGCACCCCTTGTGGTATCTAATGTCCAGTGGCACAGAGAAGTGTGTGGGGTAGACCTTCTGGAGAGGATGTGTAGGAGGGCAGAGATAAGAGTCATACCAGATGAAAAGGCACAGATGGGTCAAAATCTATATTGAGAACAGAGGAGGATCCTTGGGAAGGCCAGAGTTCTGGTGAAGAATGGACAAAGGGTGTGACTGAACCATTGGATAGGTCATGAGAAGGTCCATCTGGAGTCTCATCTTATAGAGGGAGAAGCTGAGGCTAAGAGAAATTATGAGCTTTTCCAAGGATTCCCCAGATTACAGGGGCTGCTCTAGGAGTTGAACCCAGATCCTTGGACTGCAAACCCAGTCCCTGTCTCACATGCTAAGTTTCCTTCCTATTAGGCGGAATGCTCTCTATGAGTGTGTCAGTCAACAAATACTCATCTAGCCTTTGTGCTAGGCATGCAGTGAAACTAACATTTCAAGTCCCTTCCCTCTGAGATCACATCCCACTTCTGGTCACAGCCTTACCAGTTATTCGCATACCATTTCCTCCATTTAGAGTGGGAGCTCCTTGGGGACAGGAGAAATTTGTCTCCCTTTGTATGCTCAGAGAGCAGCACAAAAGTAAGTGCTTAATGAATGCTGTGGACTGACTGACCAGCTAACCAGATATGATTGACCAGATGTGGGTTGCACATTTCTAAGTTGCCCTTCCCTGAAGGGAGCAGGATAAAAGCAATCTGGGCAGTGTGTTCCATGGCTCCGGTCTTGGTGGTGGGCTAGGATTTCAGTGGTATTTCTTTGCCACATGGGAAAGGAAATGAAGCTACTTTGGTGGTTTCAGTAATCCTGAGTGACCATCTGAAGGCACATTCCTAGACAAGAGGCTAAGGATGTATTTGCCAACCTTTATTGGGTGACCCCATCTGTGAGGTCCTTACAGGAGGACGTCATTACAGAAATGGGCACTATTAGCAAGACACAGATGAACATAACAACCTTGCCCTCAGAGAGTTTAGAATCTGATGGGAAAGGTGAGGCGTGCAGCCTGTGCCTCAATGGTTTCAGCACTGGAGGGCAGAGATCACCTCAAGCTGGGCAGGGGGCAATTCAGGAGAGCTTCATGGAGGTGACAGCATTATACCTGGGACCTGAGGAGTGGCGAGTCACTGAATCCTCTTTTGAACTGACTGCCTTGTCTTCGGAGCTGTTATGAAACATGAGGCCAGCTGTTTGAGCTGGGAAACTGCTTTTGAGCAGACAGTAATGGGGCCTCATTGCTGGAAAGAAGCACAAATCACAGGGCGTGGTTGGAACAAGGGAAACATCTGTTCAGTCATCTGCCTCTTAATTACTACCTTAGTGGGGAGGGGGGGGGAGTCAAAGCAGATTCTTAATCTTCCTTAGCTGAGCATGTGTATTATGCACCATAAAAATGGGAATTTTGGTGATTGCTTGTGTTTTAAATACTTGAAAGAGCTAAGGTTGGGGGGAGGGAGATTTTACAGTGTTTCCATTACATTTTACCTGGAAAGGAATGATTGTTAAAAATCATGTTTGGGAATCTGTTTGGAGAATTCTCAGTTCATTATTCTACATAGTCTCAGCCTTTTGGCTCAACCGTCAGGTCCTAGGACAAGGTGAGAAGTGATGTCTCTCCTCTTGGACCCTTGGCTATCCCTATGACCTAAGGCTAGGTCTCCAGATTCATCATGATTCATTGTGTTCTCCTAGAATGTCTGATGGACATTCCCTTCCTCCTCCAATATACAGTGTAAGAGGGAGGCAATCCCAAAGGGAAGGAGCGTGACAGAGGGTAACAAGGAAGAGCTTTCTGTAGAACGTGGTGTTTGTGCTGAGACTTTCAGGAAGCAAGGATGTGGAGAGCGGTTCTGAGGCCCTTCTCCAGAGACCTTCTGTCATGTGGCCATTGAGGCATTGGTATCTCCTCTTGGGGTCTGGCTATTTGACCAGATCTGAATCCAGCTGAAGGTATTCTGGTCTAATCCATAGCTTATTGCTGCTTTCTCCACAAGAGTCCTATGAGACGGCACATCAAAATCTAGGAAAACTTTAGTGCTTACCATTCATCTCCTCTGCCAGTCATGTCAGAAAAGGAACCCATGTGAGTGACCTGCCCTGTTGTCCTTGGTGAAGCCATAGTGGTTCTTGGTTGTCATTGCTTCCTTTCTTTTGGTCACCACTAAGGCTTTGAATGATCAGCTCTAGAATTCCCCCAAGAAGCCAAGCCAAGCTCATGGGTCTTTTATTTCCAGACTTTGTTCTCATTCCAATTTTGAAAACGGGCACTGAATCTGCCCACTTATCATCTTGTGGTTTGAGGATCTCTCCATTATCACTGTCAGTGGCTCAGCCATCCCACCTGACAGTACTGTGTAGGATTCGTCCTCCACATGTCCTCCACAGCTCCCCTTCCTCTTCTAAAACCTCACCATGGCCTGGAGAGGGTCCAGAGTTCTCAAAGGCTTGACCCAAACAGCAGAATCTTTGGCAGACTCCACCAGGATTCTGGTTTCATGGAGATAGCCAAGGACCAACTTATCCATGTGCACTACAATTCATCCCAAGTTTGCCTACCCCACAGCAACTCATGCCACCATCTACCAACTAAGTCATTGGGGATCAGTTAGTGGAAAGACTGATGGCTGAATTCTGGTGTGGACATGAATAGCTCAATGTCATTATGGCAGAATGTCTCCAGTGGAGTTCCCCAGGGATCTGTACTTGGAAAAGGCCAGAGATGCCATATTTGTCCAAATGTCAGATGAAACAAAGCTGGGCAGGAGAGATGAGGCTCTGGACGACAGGACCCAAAAGAATGGTGACTGAATCCAGCATGAGAAAATGCCACAGGTATAAATCTAAAGTATCATACTTGGGTTCAGAAAGTCAGCTGCACACATAGAGGCTGGAGATGGCTGGCTGGGCAGGGCCTCTCTGAAAAGGATGAGGAGGCGCTGGCAGACCACTAACCAACAAAATGTGGGTCAGTAGAGCGACGTGATCCACGAACAAAGCAACGTTAGGAAAAGCTCAACTAACAGGAGAAAGGGGGTGAGAGCCCCTGCACCCTTGGCCTGCTACCCCTGCACTCATTCTTGCAGGACACTGATGAGCTTGAGGAGAGGAACAGAGGACGGCAGCCAGGCTGGATGTGAATCCACATCCCATTGCCCTGACTTTGGTCCTGAAGCATTGCCTCAGTGCCTAAAAGGTAACCTGACTTCCCCATGCTCACACTGCCCAATGTGTGTCTGAAGCAGACCTGGCACTGCCCTTCCCCCTCTCCCTATCTGTCCAGGTCAGGCGGTTCTCTACCACTGTGCTCCAGAGCTTCTTAATTAGACAGAGAAATGACCGGAATGTGTTTTTCAGGACCATTGAAACTTTGGAGGGAAATGCAAGATCCTTTTCTAACCCCTCCTTCCCCCAACTGAACTATGAGCCTTCCCTTGCAGATGGAATCTAGTCACCAGGTTATGGAGCACTGGCATATGCCTGTCTCTTGACTGATTCTTGGCTCTGCTGACAATGCCAGGATCCCACCACATAGGTCATGGGGCATTGGCATATGCCTCTCTTGACTGATTCTCAGTCTCTGCTGACAATGTCAGGGTTCCACCACACACACCTGAACAGCTTCTCTGTCACTGTTTAGAGAATCTGTTTGATGAAGACATGAGTCATCCATAATGTTTTTCTTTGATTTCCTCTACTCCCGAACTTGGGTTTCTTCTTTTATTTTTTCTGACAAACTAGCTCATCCTGATAGCCTTTGATAGTTAAAGCTCCCTTCGTTACAGAACCCTAAAATAAACCTGTGGCCGCTCCTGAGCTGCCAGAGGTATATGGATACACAGGTAGGCAGCCAATTTGCCGCTTCCTCTCAAATCCCTAATTAGCTGAATTCATAATAAAGCAAGAGGGAAATCTGAACGCAGTAGATGTGATCAGAAATGCACAGTCAAGCATGCCTATAGACAAGAAAGCAAATAGATTATTAAGTCTGTGTGTTTGTCTTCATCTCTCAGCCTTAGTAAAGAAAGGTTGCTAAGGAGACTGGGGGAAAGTCCCATTTACTCTGCATAGAGGAAGCACCAATTAGGGATAAAGCTGGATGAACAAACCCAGGGAAAGGAGCTTAACTAAGGCGCAGACATGGCTGTGCTGGCCCAACCCTGCCCCCAGCCCAGTGTCTGTCCAGGAATCTCCTGGGGGCTTAAGATACCCCTTATCGTGCTCCAGAAGGAAAAAAAGCAAAAACATAAAACCAGCCACCACCAATAAAACCATCAACCCTGGAGACAAAGAGAGCTATTTCTGTTCTAAAATGAGTGAAGGAATTGGCCCTCTCTTATGAATGCTGCCAGGAGGCAAGCTTAGGGACACCCCAGGGTCAAATGAATGCTCTCCATCAACCCCCAGTTCATTGCACTCAATTTCGACAGCATTTCTTAAGCACAGACTTTGAGTTAGGCCCAGAAACATGCTGGAGACCCAGAGAGGAAAAACAGTATCTCCCTTGATGCTGGACCTTATACTGGCCTGATGTGCTTGACGAGATGGGAGCCAGTGAAAGCTTTTGAGCAGTGCAGTGGCGTGGTCAGACCTGCACATTGAGGTGATGATTTTGGCATCTGTGGAGAAGTCTGGGGGTAGGAGGCCCAATGCTACACCCTGGCCGTGATCCAGGCAAGAAATAGCGAGGACCAGGACAATAGCAGTGACCATAAGAGTCACCCCAGTAGTCACTGTGTACATTCGTACAGGGTTGTAAGTTCTGCAGAGCATTTCACATCCAGGGTTGACGTGACCCTCACAACAATGCCACAAGATAAGTCTTATTGTGCCCATTTTCCAGACCTCTGACTTCCTTCCAGCCTGAGCTGAAGCAGGGTTTTTGTTCCCCAGGAAACATTTCCTGATTCCCCCGCTGAACTGCTGCTGCTGGGCCCAGCCTCCCAGAATCGCCCAACCTGGTATCTGGTTGGGTGGATGTTATGTCCAGTCTTCTCTGGGCACCTGCTGTCTTTCCCTGAGCTCCTAGGAGGCACCTTAGAAGATGTCTAATTCACCCCCCTTCATTTTTCAGATGAAGAAGCTTATGCAAGGGAGGTTTCACCAGCATGCTCAGGGTCACATATGAGAGTGGAGGTGCACCTGTAGCCCCCAGGTCTGGGCACCAGAGGCTGGTGGTCTCATGTCTGTGATTTATCAGTGTGGTCATTCCTTCTGTTCACCCTGTAGGATTCCTGTCCATGTGCTCCCAGGAACTTCTCAGCACCTGAGAGGCCTTCCTGAGCTCATTAGCCCCCACGATCTCATTATAGGACCAGCCCTGGTCCTTTTAAGGGCGTTTTTCCTCTTGCGCTTCAGATCCAAGCCCTCCCTGGTGGTATGCACTGACATCTGAGGAGGTACAGATGTGACTCCCCCACAGTTGGGAAGCTTAAGGATCCGCTGCACACAGTGGGGCCCAAGCCAGCTTGGGAACTGTCCTAAGCTAGTTTCTCAGCCTGCTGTGTCTAGGGATTAAAGGTTCTCGTATCCTTTACATTCTCTGGCCTCCAGGTGGCTCAGTGGATATAGCAATGAACCTCCAATGAGGACATTCAAAACCAGCCACAAAGACCAGCCTGCTGTGTGACCCTGGGCAAGTCTCATGGCCTCTCTCTGCTTCAGCTTCCTCATCTGTGAAATAGGGGTATCAAGAGCATCTACCTCACAGATGAATTGTGAGCATCCAATGAAAGATTTTGGAATACCTATGCAAGCCTTGAAATTCCATAGACATGAGACCTGTTACAGCTGCTGTTTTACTACTTTGGTTGGGCCGGAGAGATCCTTGCTGCCTGTGGGGAGAATTCCTTGCAGATGAGCCTTGATGAGCACATTTCTCCTCTTCCTCTGCAGGACAGCTGTGCTCGAGTGTTGCTGTTCCGTGGTGGCAACAAGGAACTGAAGAATTACAACAACCAGACTCCGTTCCAGGTATGCAACTATTGTAGCCATGGTCTGCCACGTCCACGTCCGGGCCTGATCACTGTGTTTGAGTGCAGCCTAGGGTGAGGAGGGTTGGCTCCCTCCCTTCTAATTTTTTTTTAACTATTTATTTTTAGTTTTCAACATTCACTTCAATAAGATTTAAATTTTCTCCGCCTCCCTCCCCCTCCCCAAGACAGTGTGCAATATAACATATGCTCAACATATACATTCTTATTAAACATATTTTCACATTGGTCATGTTGTATAGGAGAATTAGAATTAATCGGAGGAAGCTTGGCAAAGGAAAAACTAAACAAAATAAAGAGACCAAATCGTCGGCTTCCATCTGCATTCAGAATCCATAGCTCTTTCTCTGGATGTGGATGGCATTTTCCTTCATGCCTCTTTTGAAACTGTTTTAGGTCCTTGCATTGTTGAAAAGAATTAAATCTATCAGAGTCAGTCATTGTACAACGTGACTGCTGCTGCGGACAATGTTCTCTGGGTTCTGCTCCCCTCACTCAGAATCAGTTCAGATAAATCTTTCCAAGTTTTTTTCTGAAGTCCGCCTGTTCATCGTTGCTTATAGCACAATAGTATTTTGTTACATTCTTACACTCTTACATTGTTGCATATACTACGGCTTGTTCTGCCATTCCTCAATTGATGGGCATCCCCTCAGTTCCCAGTTCTTGGTGACTTCAAAAAGAGCTTCTATAAATAAATACCGACGCACCCACGGGTCTTTTAACCATTTTCATGGTCTCTTGGGGACACAGCCCTAGTAGCGATATTGCCAATCTCTTGACATTTTCATAGCCCTTTGGGCATAGTTCCAAGCTCTCCAGAGCGGTCAGCTCAGTTCACGACGCCACCAACAATGATTTTAGTGTCACAATTTCCCTACATCTTCAGCACCTAAAATTAGCCAATATGATAGGTATGATACGGCACCTCGGAGTTGTTTTGATTTCATTTCTCTAATCAGTAGTGATTTAGAGCATTTTTTTATATGAATATAGATAGCTTTAACTTCTTCCTCTGAAAACTGCCTGTTCATATCCAATGGTCAAACATTTATCAATTGGAAAATGACTTGTATTCCTGTAAATTTGACTCAGTTCTCTATAGAACTGTTAGAAATAAGGCCTTGATCATAAACACTGCTTGTAAAAAATTCTTTCCCAGTTTTCTGCTTCCCTCCTAATCTTGGTTGCATTGGCTTTGTTTGTGCAAAAACTTCTCAATTTAATGTAATCAAAGTTATCCATTTTACATTTCATGATGTTCTCTATCTCTTTTTTGGTCATAAATTGGTCATAATTTTGGTCATAAATTCCTCCATTCTCCATAAATCTGACAAATCTAAACTCTTCCTTATTCTCCTACTTTGCTTATGGCATCAGCCTTTATATGCAGATTGTGCACCCATTTGAACTTTATTTTGGTATATGGTTTCAGATGCTGGTCTATGCCCAGTTTCTGCCATGCTCATTCCAGTTTTCTCAGCAGTTTTTGTCAAATAGTAAGCTCTTACCCAGAAGCTGGGGTCTTTATGTTTCAAATACTAGATTCCTGTAGTCATTGATTACTATGTCTTATGTACTTGACCTATTCCACAGATACACCACTCTCTTTCTTAGCCACTGCCAAGTAGTTTTGATGATTGTTGCTTTATAATACGGTTTGAGATCTGGTCTGGGCAGGCCCCCTTCCCTAGCATTTATTTTCATCAGTTTCCTTGATATTATGGATATTGCGTTCTTCCAGATGAATTTTGATATTATTTTTTCTAGCTCTACAAAGTAATTTTTTGGTAGATTGATTGGTACGGCACTAAATATGTCATTTAATTTAGGTAAAATTGTCATTTTTTTCATATTAGCTCAGCCTACCCACAAACGACTGATGTTCCCCCAGTTATTTAGATCTGACTTTATTTGTGTGAAAAGAGTTTTATAATTGTATTTATATAGTTCCCGGGTTTGTTTGGGCAGGTGGCCTCCCAAATATTTTATAATGTCTACAGTAACTTTAAATTGAATTTCACTTTCTATCTCTTTCTGTTGGACTTAGTAATGTATAAAAATGAAGATGATTTATGTAGGTTTATTTTATATCCTGCAACTTTGCTGAAGTTGTTTATTATTTCAAGTAGTTTAGAACTTGATTCTCTAGGATTCTCTAAGCATGTCATCATGTCATCTGCAAAGAGTGACAGCTTAGTCTCTTCCTGGCCTGATATGATTCCTTTGGTTTCATGTTCTTCTCTTATTGTTCATGTTAATGTTTCCAGTATCATAGTGAATAACAGTGGTGGTGATGGGCATCCTTGTTTCACCGCTGACCTTGTTGGAAATACTTCTAGCTCATCCCCATGACATATAATGCTTGCTGATGGCTTTAGATAGATACTCCTAATCATTTTAAGGAAAACTCCTTTTATTCCTATGCTCTCTGGTGTTTTTGATAGGAAGGACTGCTGTATTTTGTCAAAAGCCTTTTCTGCATCTTTTGAGATAATCATAGAATTCCTGTTAGTTTTGTTGTTGATATGGTCAATTATGTTGATAATTTTCCCAATACTGAACCAGCCCTTCATTCTGCGTATAAATCCTACCTGATCAAAGTGTATTATTCTCCTGATAAGTTGCTGTAATCTTTTTGCTAATATGTATATACATATATATATATATATATATATATATATTTAATTAACTTGTTTGTTTATGTATTAGGGAAATTGGTCTATAATTTTCCTTCTGTTTTGACTATTCCCAGTTTAGGTATCAGTACCATATTTGTATCATTAAAAGAATTTGGGTGGGCCTCTTTCTTCGTCTGTTTTCCCAAATAGTCTATATAGTATTGGGATCCTTCCCTTCTTCTAAAAACTGCCAATAGACTACATCTATAGGGACTATCTGCACTGCCCTCTGTCCCATGAGGCTAAGTAGCCTGATTGATGTTCCTATTCAGCTTGCCTTTGTGGTCCTGAGCAAGTCACTTCATCATTCTCTGCCTCAGTTCCCCCTCTGTGCAGTGAAGCTAATACTGCCTACCTCATAAGGATATTGAGAGTATCAAATGAGTTCATATGGGTAAAGCACTTCATAAACCTTACAGTGCTATGTAATAACAGTCTATTGTTAATAATAATTACAATAATAGTCTAACAGCTAACATTTATGGTTTACAATGATCTTTAGATTTGTTGACTTCTTTGATCTTTACAGCCCTATGCTCTAGTACGGTAACCATCCATATTTCATAGATTAGGAAACTGAGTCAGAGAGCAATTAATTGACTTTACTAGAGTCGCATAGCTAGTGAGCATCTGAGGTGGGATTTGAACCCAGGGTTCTCTGACCTCAGGACTAGAAATGTGTTCACTCATTGCCTCCATCTACCCTCGTTCAAAAACTAATACATTTGGTGGAGCAGGTGGAGTTTTAAAAATTATCTTATTGCTGCTTTTTTGTTTTTTCTTTTTCAATCCTGGTCATTCCCTGATAAAAACCCGCCTCCCCTTTCAACCTTCTCTGTTACAACAACTAAACAATTAAGCAAAACCTGTTGGCAGTTACCCAGCTTAATAGTATTCATACCATCTAGCACCCTTTGTCCCTCACCTCTGTCCTGAGGGAAAGGAAAATTTGGTTCATGTTTCTGAGACCCATCCTTGGGGGTCTCAGATTGTTCATTACAGTTAATCATACCTGGATTGTCTGTTAGCGTTGCTTTCATTTGCCTTGTTGAACTCATGGCTGTTGCTTCACCTGGTTCTGCTTTCTTTGCACTGTATCAGTGCTTAAAAATCTTCCCATGTTTCTCAGCCTTCCTCATCTCTGTGTTGCTTAGAGCACAATAAGAGACCATTGTTTTCCCACCATGCCTCCATGGGTGCATGCCTCTTTAGCTTTCTGTTCTTTGCCTTCACAGAAGGTGCTGCTGTACATTTTGGGAGGCATGGGACCTGGCTTTCTGAGCTACACCAGCTCTCCGAGGTAGAGTCTTGGTCTGGCCAAAGATCCACTGGGTGCCACCTGCCTCGGTGCTCCGTCCCCTTGACTCAGCATTGCAGTCTCCCTGTCAAATCCTGCCTTCTTTCCCGGCCCCTGGGCGTGCTGAAGCTGGGAAAGTCTGGGCAAAGGCGGGAGCTGGTTTTTCCCTGCAGTTCAGGTCCTTTGGTCGCCAACTGAGTTAGACGCCTTTCTGCAGCCTGTGACTAACGGCTTTCTTTTAGCGAGGACTTGGGCTTTCTAAATGTTACGGCGTCATCATGTTGTGTTTGGTCATTTTATCAAAGCTGTTTATCCGTTGTAATGATAGATCGACAGTTTCTTCTCTGAAAGCAAGCTGGCTTAAGGAGAAAAAGCTGCTCCCATTAAAAAAAAGAAAAGAAACTCCACTAGAATGTCAGCTACCTGAGGGCAGGCATTGTTATTTCCTTTCTTAACTTTGTGTCTCCAGCACTTAATCCCATGCCTACCATACACACAGCTGGTACCTGAAAGAAACCTAAAAAAACATAAAATAAATAAACAGACCTACAATTTCATTGGTGTCAAGAAACCTGGGTGAGGACACTCCTCTGCCAATGTACATGGCCACCTCCTCACTGTGCTGGAGTCTTACTGACCTGCCTGGAACTCTGAGAGAGGGGGAAGTGCCTTCCCAGGGTCTCACACCTGGTAGGGACCTGAACCCAAGACTTCCAGGCTCCAAAGCTGACTCTCTATCTGTTGCCTGTCCAGCTGAAGCCCAAGTTTATTGGTGGCAATAATAATATGAATACAATGGTAATGATATGAGAGATAGAGACAGGAGGGGGGGTAGGGAGAGGTGGGGGAGAGAGAGAGAGAGAAAAGAAAGAGAATATGGCATAGTAGATAGAGAGACAGACTGGAGTTGAATTAATTTTTTGCCCTCACTTGAGCCAACCATCCCCTTTGTGGTCAGCTTCTTGAGAAGGCCCCTACAATCCCTTCCTCCATTTCCACTTCTCTCCCTCTCTTCTTAACCCTACATTCTGGCTTCTAATCCCATAATTCCACTGAAACTACTCTCTCTAAAGTTAACACTGATCTCTTAGTTGCCAGATTCAATGTTTTTTTTTTCCCCCTTAATCCTCATTCTCCATGACCTCTCTCTCTCTCTCTCTCTCTCTCTCTCTCTCTCTCTCTCTCTCTCTCTCTCTCTCTCTCTCTCTCTCTCTCTCTCTCTCTCTCTCTCTCTCTCTCTCTCTCTCTCTCCCCCCTCCCTCCCAGTCCTTCACTTTTCAGTCTCCTTTTCTCCTTTGTCCTAGACTCTCTTCTCTTTTCTCTCAATATTACTTCACCTAGTGATCTCATCAGCTTCCATCTCATCAGGTTATCATCTCTATGCAGATGATTCTCTGATCTCTTACTCCACCCCTGAACTCCTTAATATCCTATTTTGGCTCTCATAGGGTGCATGAGGAAGATTCTTTATTCTTGTCTATGGAGCTAGTTTAAAGGTATGAGATTCATTGGGAAATTGAGAGTAGCTCAGTTCAGTCAAGATTGAGTAAGTGCCAAGTCTTGTAGCTCTATACAGTCAGTTAAAGCAAGACCTGGAGTTGACTGTGAATCAGACCATGAACTTCTTAGTGCAAAATTCAGACTCAAGTTGGAAAGTTGGGAAAATCATCAGACCATATAGGTATGACCTAAATAACATCCCTTGTGTATATGAAGTAGAAAGTGATGGATAGATATAAAGGGTCATCTCATAGTCAGAGTGTCTGAAGAACTATGGACAGAGGTTCGCAATAGTGTGCAGGAGGCAACATCATCATCATCATCATCATCACCATCACCATCATCGTCATCATCGTCATCATCATCATCATCAACAACAAAAACACATTCCAAAGAAAAAGAAGGACAACAAAGCACAATGGTGTCTGATGAGGCTTTACTTTTTGCTGAGGAAAAAAGGAAAGGGAAAGGAGAAAGGGAAAGATATATACAAGTGAATGCCGAATTACAGAGAACAGTAAAGAAAGATAAGAAGGTTTTTCTTAAATAAACAATGTAAAGAAATAGAAGAAAGTGAAATAATGGGCAAGACAAAAGATCTCTTCAGTAAAATTAGAGATATCAAGTGAATATAAAAGTAGGCATGACAAATGACTAAAATGGTAGGGAAGAAACATAAACAGAAGACGCTAAGAAAAGGTGCCAAGAATAAACAAAAGAACTCTGCAAGGAAGATCTGAATATCACTGATAACCACGATGGGGGTAGTAATTCATACAGAGCCAGATATCCTGGAGAATGAAGCCAGGTGGGTCTGGGAAGTATTGCTGACAAGAAGGTTAGTGGAGTGATGGAATTCCAACCACACTATTAAAATGCTGTATTCAAAATGCTGGCAAATATGGCCATTGGATTAGAAAAGCTCTGTTTATGTCCTAATCCTAAAGAAGGGCAATGCCAACAAATGTCCAAATTGTCAAATTTTGATTCTCATTTCACATGCCAGTAAGGTTATGCTTGAGATTCCACAAGTTAGGCTTTAGCCATATGTGAACCAAGAATTACTAGAAAAACAGGCTGGTTTTCAAAGAGGCAGAGGAACTAGGGACCAAATTGCCACCATTCAGTGAATTATGGAGAAAGCAAGAGAGTTCCAGGGAAGCATTTATTTCTGTTTCATTGACTACGCTAAAACCTTTGACTGTATGGATCACAACAAAATGTGTTACATCCTCAATGAGATGGGAGTACCAGATCATCTTATCTTCTGAGGAACCTGTATGCAGGCCAAGAAGCAATAGCTAGCTGGTTTAACTACTGATTGGTTTAAGATCAGAAAAGGAGAACAAGTCATATATTGTCACTTTATTTAACTTTTAAACAGAGTACACCTTGAAAAATGCCAGCTTAGCTGAATCAAAAGCAAAAATTAACATTGTTGGGAGAAATATTGATAATCTCAGCTGTGCAGATGATGCCATTGTAATGGCAGAAAGTGAAGACAAAGTAAGAAGCCTCTTGCTGAGGGTGAAAGAGGACAGTGTAAAAGCTGGCTTGATGCTTCACATAAAAAACCTCACTAAGATCATGGCAACTGGTCTCATCACTTCTTGGCAAACAGAGGGAGAAGAAATGGAAGCAGTTTCCATTTTTATACCCTCTGGTTTGAAGATCACTGCAGACAGAGACAGCAGCCATGACAGTAAAAGATGCTTGCTCCTTGGAAGGAAAACTGTGGCCAGGCTGGGCAGCATGCTAAAGAGCAGAGATGTCTGACAAAGGTCTATATAGTGAAAGCTATGGTTTTTCTAGTACTAACGTTGGACTACAAGGAAACCTGAGCACCACAGAATCGATGCTTTTGAATTGTGGTGCTGGAGAAGACTTCTGAGAGTCCTTTGGACAGCATGGAGGTTAAACAGTCAATGCTTAAAGAAACAAATTCAAGCTATTCACTGGAAGGACAAATACTGAAACTTAAATACTTTGGCTGCATAATGAGATGATGGAAAAAGACCCTGAAGTTGGGAAAGATTGAAGGCAAAGGGAGAAGGGGATGGCAGAGGATGAGAAGAGTGGGTAGTGTCAGGGAAGCAATGAAGGTGAGCTTGGACAGCCTTGGAGAGATGGTGGAGGTTGGATGGGCCTGGCGTGCCATGGTCCATGATGTCAGGAAGCCAATGACTGAACGGCAGCAACAAGCCATGAAGAATCACCCTCCACTGGCCTCCCTGTCCCTCATCTGCATCCCCTCCTCTCTACCACTCAGCAGTCACCCTGGTTTGGGCCATCACCCTCTGTCTGTTGCAGTCTTTTCCAGGAGGCTACTAGGTAGCTCAGTGGATCTTATCTTTGCCAAGAAAACCCAGGGCCAGCATTGGTGTGACGTGGGCCACGGGGCCACGGGGAGTCAGACATACTCATCGACAAGGGCCTCCTCTCATTTGTTTCCCTGCCTTTTAGCCCAGTCTCTGCCCAACTGTTGAAGGGATTTTCCCGACATGCTGAATGCCAAGAAGCATAAGTGGCTCCTGCTTCCCTCCAGGATCCCCTGTGCCTTCCTCTGCTTGGCATTTAAGGCCCTTCACAGTCTAGCTACAGCCTAGGCTAATGACCAGTGACTACCATGCACACACTCAGTCCTCCAGCCATAGTGTCCTTCTTGCTTCTATGCCCTGTGCAGAATATTTTGTACAGGCTGTGCCCCCTACTAGGGATGCCCTTCCTCCTTACGCTTCCTTCAAGGCTTAGCTCAAGTTCCCCCACTTCCAGGAGGCCTGCCCTCTTTCATCTCCATTTCTGCGTTTGCCTTCCCTTTGTATGTGTGGACTTCTATCCGTGGATGTCATTTCCCGAAGGAAGAAGGGAAGCTCTTTGAGGAAGGGTCTGGTGTTTTCATCATGACTCTTCAGTTTTGGTTTGGGTCTGTGTTTGAATCTCCAGAACCCAGCACATCTCCAGAGACAATAGTAGGTGCTTCATTGCAATTGTATTGAATCGGCGCTTCCCCTTTGGCTGGACAGATTCCAGTGTCTCGCTGGCCTATTCCTACCCATCCCCTCTCTGGCCCAGGTCTGGCCCCACTCCAGCAGGGGTGAGACGCAGAAAGTTTGCAACGCTCTCATTATCCAGGAGCTGCACAGGAATTCAGGCACCACCATCTGTCTCTATTCCACCAACAACATGCAATTAGATGCTACTGATAGTACTGCAAGGAAATTATGCAAAATACCTTGAATTAATAGCATTTTGCACCCTGAAACATTATTCATACTCTCAGCAGAAGGGCACCGGGGCTGACTGTACCCATCATAGTTGCCGCACCGTACCTGGGAGCTGATTCCAGGCCGCCCCTCTCTGCTGTGCGCTGAGTTGTTATTCCAAATAGCCCAGATTCCCATAGTGGAGGCAAAGCTGCCAAACAGCTCCTATTCCATTGTTCATTCGTAATTGTCTGCCCCCTGTGCCACGAAAGGAATCATTTAAAGGTGAATGAGTAGTGGTCAATGGGGCTGTCTAGCCTATCTGGACTTCCAGAGGTCCTGACATACTTCCTTGGAAACAAGCTGCAGCAGGAGGTTGGCGGGGAGGCCCCCAGCACCTGCATGTGGGAGCTTTGTTCCAGGCAGGGGGAGAGAGATGGCCAAGACCAGACTCAGCCTGGCTTCTTCATCCTTGAAGCCTGGGGACGTGAGCAGATGACAAGGACTTCCATGGCCCTGCGCTGTATTGTTTGGGGGGAGGGGGGTCTTCAGCAACCTTGGGAGGTAAATCTGTCTGTTTTGCACATGAGCAAAATGAGGCCAGTGGCCACAAGATGTAGCAGGATTTGTACTCAGGTCAGTCAGTCAGGAAACTGTCTCCTGTTCAGTATTTATGATGTGCCAGGCAGGATGCCACCATGATTCCTGCCCTCAAAGAACTCTCAGTTCAGGAGGGGCAGACAGCAGATAAGTTGGGCTGGACCCATGCTGCCTGTGTGCTGGGGGGCTCTAGGAAGAGCCCTTGCTGTCTAGGGCGTGCCCCCTTCTGCCTCCCTGCTTCCCTCTAAGCTAAGCACACACTTGGTTTTCAGACCAACCAATGCACAAGATGGTTAGAATTCTGCAGCAACAAGACGCTCCCTCTTCCCCATACCCAGAAGGGTGCATGTGAGCCCCAGGCAGCCCCTCCCTTGTCCTGTGGTGGCTTGTCAGAAGAGACCCTAATTTCTACAAGGACTTAGAGCCTTCTGGCAGCCCATCCTGGGAGGCAACTGATGGGATCATTTGGCAAGTCTCAAGTGTCACAGTGGTGCTGACACAAGAAGGGTAGGAGCTTGCCCTGGGAACCCACCCTTTGCTCTACCCACTGGGTGTATCTGGGCTCAGTCACCGGGAAGAATTCTCTTTCTGACTCTTCGGGCCCCTGGTTCCTACCTGGATGTCGGGGAAATAGTCTATTTTAAGACCTACATTTTTGAGGTTTCCCCTGACGTTTTTCTGGGCTCCCTGGAGATGCCTCCTAAGTTGAATGAAGATGTCTCTGCTTCTCCTGTAGACCTGGGAATGTAAAGGCTTTTCTTGGATCTAGCTGGGCTTGCTGCTCTCCTCCAAAGCAGGATGAGCTCTGAAGGGTAAGGCCCGGGAACTGTAAGATGGCCAAGAACACAGATATCAAAGTGAGAGGAGAAAGGAAGGGGGAGAAGATTCAGGGATGCTCTGCTTGGAACATCTCTGTGCTCCTCACCCTGGGCCTTCGAGGGGTATAGATACAGACTGAGTAGTGGGAGGGAGGGATCACCCAACGAAACCCTTGCATTTGGCAGGTAAGGAAACTGAGACTTGTGAGGCAGAACCAGGATTGATTTGTGGTCTCCAGGGCAATGCAGCCAGCCTTTGGCCAAAGCAGGATTTGTATCCCCTCTGACTGCAGTGAAATTATGAATCAGTGAACTAGAAATAATTTATCAGCAGCATTAAAGTGAGGTCGGGCCTCCTCCTCCGCCTAGTGCACAGGCAGACAGGCAAGCCCAGAGGGCAGGCAGCCTGCTACAGATTCCGGGGAAGTCGGTGGTGGGGAGGTGGGGGCAGCCATGGAGGGTGTAAATTCTTCCATGGTCACTTATGAGCTTGTGGCCTTCTCTGAGCCTCTGTTCTCTCATCTGTCACAGCATCACAGTAGCATCTACCTCCTGGGACAGTGGGAAGGCTTAAATGAAATAACTTTGGTAAAATGTTGTTCTCAGCATTTAAAAAGACATTGGCAAACCAGAAAGCGTCCTGGGAAGGGCAGCCATTAGGGTGAAAGACCTTAACTTTTTATCCTATTAAGACCAGTTAGAAACTAGGGCTGTTTAAGGAGCAGCTAGATGGTGTAGTGGTTGGAACACCAGCCTTGGAGTCAGGAAGATCCGAATTCAAATCCAGCCTCAGATGCTCACTAGCTGTGTGACCCTGGGCAAGTCACTTCACCTTGCTTGCCTCAGTTTACTCATCCGTAAAATGAGTTGGAGAAGGAGATGGCAAATCCCTCCAGTATCTCTGCCAAGAAAGCCCCAGTGGGGCCGCAGAGAGTCAGACAGGACCGAACAGCACCAAAGGGAGGAAGAGACACATGGTGTCTTTGATGAGGAAGCCAAGGCCCCCTAAGCAGGGGGCTTCAGACCTGGAGCTAGCTGGGATCCAGCCTGAGAGGTGCCTGGGAGCAGAGGTTCAAACTTTCGGCTCAGCTCCCATCTGCGCTTGTGAGCCTGCACTGGCTTCAGGAATGCAGCCTGGGGGAGGCCCCAGCATTCTTTGTGGGGCCTCAGCAGAATTTCCATATGCATTATTCAAAGAGTTGTTTGTGAAGGCAGCTGCTTAGATAAACATTTGCATATGCTAATTGACCCCTGGAGGGGTCTTAAAGGCTCTCTCTGCATCTGGGGCTGCTTTGAAATTGGATTTTACCCCTGGAAGAAAAAGGCTTACTTTTACCATTTCTGTATGTGCCCCTAATAAATGTGCATGTGCACACATGCCTACACTAAGTCCTTGCTCCAGCTGAGTAAATGCAGATTCACTGCGCTGAAGGAGGGATGCCCAGCTTCTTAGAGTCTTTACACAAGTCATTTTTTAAAAACACTTTTCACAAGTCGACCGGGAAGATTTTAAAACTCCTCACCTCAGATAAAGCCAAGGGGAGCCTTCCAGGACTCGTGTTCCTTGCAGAAGAGTCTGAGACTCCAAGAGGCTCCCGTGATTTGTCCTGGGTCACTGGCTAGGCAGTGTGTGAAGCCAGCAGTGGACACTCAGAGCTCCAGGCCCTGCACTCTGCACTAGGGTGCTCCTCTGGCAGCCCCTAGGGTCCCGAGTGGGACTTAGATGTTGTTAAAGAATTGGGATAATTCCCCAGCTTCAGCCTGACTTTCCCTCTGCTTGGGGTAGAATGAGCTCTAGATTTAAAGTCAGATGATCTGGGTTCTAATTCTGGTTTTGCCAGCAGCATTGGAAGTGGGTCACTGCCTACCGGGCCTCAGTTTCTTCCTCTAAGTTAAGGGATTTGGCTTCCAGTGGAAGGTCTTAGATTCAGAGTCGAGGACCCCCTCTGCCCCCAACCAGGTTCCTTCCAGCTGCAGAGCCTGGGGCTTGCTCTGGGCCATCTAGTTGGGCTCATGGACCCTAATGACTACATCCTTAGCAGATGTTGATCTGGCCTCTGCTTGAAGACAACCAGGGATGGGGAGCTCACTACCTGCAGAGGCAGCGCATCCCCTTTGGCCCACCTCTGTATTCTGGGAAAGGATGCCTCCTTTTTCACTCCCTTTTGTCCTAGTTTCAGACCTTTGAGGCCAAGCAGGACAAGCACCTTCCTGCTTTTATATGAAATCCCTGAAATAACCGAGATCAGTAAGTGCCCCTGCTCACCTTCTTAGTTTACAAGTGCATGTGCCCAGTTCCTCTGAGTGGCCCTTTAGCCGTTGGCCCAGAGCAGGGCAGAACAGGTGGCTCCTCTTTAGGTGGGGTGGGGTCCTCCACAGAGGGAGAAGGACACAACCTTTGGGAAGCTCCAGGCTCTGCCCTTCTCTCCTCCTTCTCTGGGAGGGAAGGAGGATGAGTTCTGAGAAGTCTTGTCTCCAAGGATATAGGGAGATGCAGATCTTTGTTGTTAAGGTAGTTGCTCTCTCTTTCCCATGGAAATTTAGTAAAAATAAATCAGAAATTGATGATTCACCAGGTCTCAAACCAGCCTTCATTTCAGTCTGTTGTACTAGAGCCCTAAAACAGCACCTGCTAAAATTAAATGGTGCAACTTCAGAGAAGAAAGACTTGGGGGCATCACCAGAAGATAAGCAGACCCTAGGATAATGCAGATGGAAGTGGGAGGGCTCTGAGAAGTCACCAAGTCCAACTGCTCATTTTCAGATAGGGAAACTGAGTCCCAGAGGAGTAAAGTGGCTTAATGACTTGCGTGAAGTCACATGGCTTGGAGTCAGACCTAGGGGCTCTGACCAGCTTTCCTCTGGGCCCACGTGCCTTCCAGGTTTAACCTGTGTCCACTGTCAGGGTGTGCTCCATTACATTCTGTTCCAAGATAAAGAGTATGCTCCTTTTGGGGGTCAGAGCTCTTCAGTGTATTCTCTTCACCCATCCCCCCACCAATAAAAGAAGGTAAGAGCTTCAGACTGGGGAAGGCCTTGGGGGCTGTGCCATGCAGGAAAGCATTGAAGGAACCTGGAGGAGAGCCTGGGGGAGCCCTGCCCCCTGCCTTCCAATACTGGCATTACATCACCCTGGGGACCTCAGGGAGCAGAGCCAGGAGCAGACAGATTAAACTGGTCACCAGACACTGGTGGGCAGTCAAGTACCTGCCATGTGCCTAGCTACCATTCGGGTGCAAATATAAACAGGAAAAAGGCCCAGCCCTCTGGGAGCTCACATTCTTCTGAGGGATAGGACTGGCATTTTCTTTGAAACTATGAGAGACTCATGATTTTAATGTGGGAACTCCTTCCACTGGTGCAGATAGCTACCCATGAATGCACCATTTTCTCCCTTCTGTAAATGTATGTAAAACAGTCCTGGAAACTGAGACCCATGACTCAGAAATATTTTTTTTCTCTCTTGTTGCATTCATTGATCACTGTGGTCAAAGGATTCATTGCCAAGGGGGTAGCCTATTGGGGAGGAGCCACTCATAGGCTGATCCCACAGGACAGGCTCAATTTGATCTGGAATGTAGATTTGACATCTGTCCGGTCTGAAAGGGCCAGACCAACCTCCCAATCCACTGTGATGGACTTCAAGGTCTCATGAGTGCAATAATGGTCATTAGTGACCTTTACATGGCATTTTTTAAGGTTTGTAAGGCTCTTAGAAATAGTTTCATTTTATCCCGACAACATGTAAGGATGCCTTGGAGGGAGGGATGCATGCTTTCATTATACCCATTTTACAGATGAGGAAACATGGGCAGACAGAGATCAAGTGACACAAGGGGGTCACACAGCTAGTAGTAGAGGAGACCAGATTTGGGATTCAGTTCTTCCTGACTCTAGTTCCAGCACTGGGGTGCCAGTGAGCTGTCTCTTTTCATGTCTATACACAAAGAGCTCAGAAGGAGGTCCGTGTGTAAGAACATGTCTACGGATAAGTTAAACAAAAGAGAATTGGAGGAAGAAAATTAAGAAGGATTTTCTGGAGGAAAAATGAGAGGGAATTTCAGAGAGGCAGATTTTGGCTCTGTCTAAAGAAAAAACTACCCATTGTTGAAAACCACTCCAAAATGGTATAGATTTGTTTCCTGGACTTCTTTCCCATGAGGTGATTTCCTCTTTGTCACAAGGTATGAGTTCTTACCCGTTAGGATGTTGTAGAGAGATTCTTGATCAGGTTGGACCAATGGTCAATGGCAACCAAGAGCTGTGATTCAGCACCCACTGTTGGGGGTGCACAGGCTTCTGCAGAGGACATTCCCAAGCATCTCACAAGATGGCCCAGTCCTGTAGCCTTTACTGAATGGGAGGTGGCTTGGAAAGCTTCTTCTGCATTGGGTTTGGTAACTCAAGGATGGCATCTCTACTTTGTAGAGTCTTCTAACAGGTCCAAGTTGGCTTTAGAAGAGTGTGGGCTCACCTCTGTGCTATATACTCCCCTTTTAAATTATTTTCTAATTTGCTTTTGCCTCCATTCCCAGAGAAGAATGTCATTGGCCATAGGGCTTCTAGGGGTCATCTACCAATTCAGGAAGGACCCATGGCTTTGTTTGGGTGAGAACTGAAGGCAGCTCATAGGCCATCAATTACAGCGCAGCTAGTCATAGGGAGAGACACAACAAGCCAGCTAACTTGCTTCGAGTCCCACAATGGGTGAATGTCAGAGGTACAGTCACTGCAGTCAAGATCCTTGAGTCAGAAGGCATCTCAAAGGCCATCTATTCCAACTCCTTTATTCTAGAGGTGAGGAAACTGAGCCCCAGAGAAGTTAACCATGTTGGTGGGGATCTGAACTCTGCCCCTCCTGGCTCTGCATTTAGACTCTTTCTACCTTCAAGTACTTTTGCAATAAAGGGAGCTCAAGAAATCATTACAACTGAATGTTTACCTCATGGAGTTGAGAGGAAAGTGCTTAGCAGAACTTAAAGTACTATAGAGTCTTGAGTTTTTCTGATTATTAATACTGACCACCAGACTCTGGACTGAGGTCATGGTCATAGGAAAGCTGAATTGGGCATGGCATTCCTGGATTTCAGGGGGCCCAGATTAGAGAGTGAAGGGATGCCTCCTGTCCTAGGTGATATCCACTCCTGCCCACACTTTGCCCAGGAAGAGGCTAAAACTGGTTCCTGAGCCAACGTGTACCAGCTATTTTTGGCAGCATCTTGCATGCCTCTAACTGGCCACAGATGGCCCCCTGAATCATCTGTGAAGGAATGAGACACCAAGCCCAAGTGGTTGGAGAGCTCTGTGTGTGCATGCTCTGCTGACGTGGGCTGGTGAGCCTAGGGATAACAGCCTCAGCAGCCCCCGCCACCACTCCCCTAGGATCCAGTGGCTCTGAGTGGAGTACTTCAAAGGAACTGACTTCTGGGCTTTGAGGAAGCTGCTGGAGCTTTGCTTCACAATACCAATACCTGAAGATGCTGTTGTTGTGCTGGTCAGCAGGACCCAAGAGGCATCAGCAAGGTAACTATGGACCAGCTAACCAGGGGCCCTGCTCTTCTGGCAGGGGGGGAGGTGTTGAGACAGGCAGAAGAAACAGGAAGAATATAATTTGGAGTGAAAAGAGGGTGTTTCCAGAGTGGCCAGGAGGGAGCTGAATTGGATGAACTTAATTATTCTGAATTATCTTATTGCCTTTCCTTTAGTTATAATATACTTCTTCTGTTTTAGGGTAAATTATTCCAGCATTAGCCCAGCAAAGAATGATGTTTTGTGATTTCCCTGTGGAAACAGCTTCGACAGAGACACCAGCTTGAGTGCCTATACCCCAAGAGGACTGAGTTTATGAAAGTTCTTGAGCCCCTCTTGCATAACTCTTATCCCCATAGTTACCAAAACTTTCCTGGGTTTCTGCATGAAGGAAGTCAGTGAAAGCCAGAGTTTGCCAGAAAAGCTTTTAATCAGATTTGCCTGACCTCCTCAGGTAGCCTATTTGCTGACTGTAAAAATGAAGGGTTAGCTGTCCACATTGTGTATCTTTGTTATTTCCTAGTGATGCCTTTAGAAGTTAAAAAATCTCTGGATAAAATCTGGTTGTAACTTTGTGATTTCCTCTAATACCATTAACCTTTGAAATATGAACTACTTACTACTAAAAGTGGAGATTGTCTAGAGATGCTGATTTCATCTACAGTTGGTTTGCCAAGCAGGATAATGGAAAATTTACTTCTGTGTGAGATACCTTTACATAGCAAAGAGACAACTGACCTAGAAAAGATTGAAACATAATTTAACAATCATTGGACTACCTGAAATCCATGGGGAAAAAAATAGAGCCTAGTCGTATTTTAAGAAAACTGGCCAGGTATCTTTGAACTAGAGAGCCAAATAAAAATAGGAAGATTCTATCAGTCACCTCCTGAAACACCCAAAGGAAAACTCCCAGGAATATTTTAGCTAAAATCTAGAGCTTTCAGGTCAAAGGAAAAAACACCGCAGGTAGCCAGAAAAAACTCAAGGATCAAAGAGCCACAGCCAGGAATGCACAAGACTTGACAGTCAATGCTATTAAGGAATAGGGAGCTTGGAGTGCAATATTCTAGGAAACAGAAGATACACGCTTACAACAAAGAGTATCTTACTCAGCAAAACTGAGGGCAATTCTACAAGTGGGAAAATAGAACTTTAATGAAACAGAGAATTTCTAAATATTTCTGATGAAAACACCAGAGGCACAGAGAGACTCTGAAGTGCAAGCACAGGAGCCAAGAGAGATATTAGAAGACAAACAATGAGTCAGCGATCATGAGGGGCTGAACAAGGCAAACCTGCTCACGCTCTGCTAAGGGGATTTCTGTCGCTGACTATCTGTGTGGCATGAGCGGGTCACTTACCTAGAACTCCTTTTGCTCATTCATAAAGTGGGAGGTCGGACTAGACGGCATCTGAATTAGCTCCAGGGCAGCTAGGCGGCACAGTTAGCAGAGTGCTTGGTCTGGAGTGAGGAAAGCTTATCTTCCTGAGTTCAAATCTGGCCTCAAACACTTATTGTCTGGGTGACCCTGTGCAAGTGATTTAACCCTGTTTGCCTCAGTTTCTTCATCTGTGAAATGGGATGGAGAAGGAAATGACAAACCACTCCAGTTTCTTCACCAAGAAAATTCCAAATGGGGTCACAAAGAATGGGACGTGACTGAAATGACTGAAGAAAATAAGAAAAATCAGTTCAAAATTAATACTTTTATGCTGTGATAATTGGCTATTGTGCTGAACAAACATCCAGGTGTCCTGGCTTCTAGCCCAGTGCTCTGATCCACTGTACCACTTCTTAGAAATGTATTGTAACTAAAAAGCTAGAGGGGTGACCTGTCCCCATCTATGGGTTGGAATTGTTCTTTATGGGGTTGTCCTATTCCTCTATCCATGCCTGGTCCTGGACATCTCATCAGTAGTGTACTGGTAGGAGAGACGTGCCTGCTCCATCTTTCTTTAATGTCACTTGGGAGTGTTACAGCAGGTAGGGGATGCATTGATGGCCAGTTCTGGAGCATGAACGCTCTTTGGAACTTTCACGGAACTTTGTCAGAGACACAGAAGCTCAGAGGTGGAAAGAATGTCAGCAATATCTTGTCCAGTACAAATCTGAACCAGGATCCCCTCCATGGCAACCCTGACAAGTGGCCATCCAGCCTTGGTTGGTGTTGTCCATTCAGCAAGAAAGGCTAATCTCTCTGGAGACAATGTATTCCCCTTCAGGAGAGCTCTTGTGATTAGGAAAATGGGTCTTGCCTGCAACAGTGATGGAGTAGAGGGCACATGCTTTATGGTATAGGATAGAGCTGAGCAGAATAAATCAAAGCATTTTTGATTTGCCTAACCTTAACAAGAAGTCTCTTTATGAAAACCAAGACCAGCTTCCCTTGAGTTAACATTATTTTTAACAAGATAGCCCTGCCTGGTTTAAGTTAACTATTTGATAGCCTCTTGGATCAGGTTAATTTGTTCCAAGTGTTTGACATTTGAAAGATGATCATGATAATGATGGTAGTGATGATGATGATTATCATCACAGCAGTACTTATATAGCACTTTAAAGTTTGCAAGTCCTGAATCATTTTACCTTCACAACAAGCCTGGGTGGTAGGTACTACTGCATCCTTATTTACAGGCGAGGAAACTAAGGCAGACAGAGGTTAAATACCTTGTCTAGGGTCATACTAGAGACTGTCCTGGCCAGATTCGAACTAAGACCTTCCTGACGCTGGGTTCAGCACTACCCACTCTTACATCTGTCAAGATCTGTCATACGGATCTTGGTGACAGTTCTATGAATCTCTCTGTGTGAATAACCCAGTCTGGAATCTTTGAGCCTTGCAGGTCAAGTGTCATGTTGCAATCCTGAGGGGTCCTATAATATTGGGGATATAAAGTTTGGGACCGGGAGTTGAGAGACATGAGTTCTAGTCCTGCCCATGACCCATAGCAGCTGTGTGACCACAGGCAGTGCACCAACCCCTTTGGAGTGTAATTCATCTATCTTTAAAGTGAAAGTGACAGTGTCTCAAGTAAATGTACCATAGAGTGGGTAAAAGGCTAAAATCAACTATTATGCTTAAAGAGTTTTGCATTCAAATCAATAGTCATTTCCTAAGTGCCACCTAGAGGTCCGGAACTGTGCCAGGTGCTGCAAATACAGAGCTAGAGAAGGAAGCAATCTCTGTTCTCAAGGAACTTAATAAAGCCATATGTAAATGGCAGCTGGGATTATTAGTCATATTTTCCTTTTGTTCTCTGAAGAAGGACCAGCACTGTGTTAAAAATTATACAGTATTAAGCTGACCAGCTATGAGATTCCAGATAGAAAGATGAGACAGACACACACAAGAAGAGATGAGGAGAGGAGAGGAGAGGAAAGGAGAGGAGAGGAGAGGAGAGGAGAGGACAGGGGAGGGGAGGGGAGGAGAGGGGAGGGGATAGAGGAGGAGACAGAGGAGACGATGGAAACTTTTTGATGGCTTTTTTAAACTGTTACTTTAACATTACTTATCCAGAATAGCTTCCTTAGACCTGAGAAGTTCAGGTACTCCCAGAATCTCAGCATTCAAAGGAAATTAATTCTAGAATCTGTTTTAACTCAAAATTTGTAACTTCAGACAGTGGCTAATTTAATCTGTCCTTGATCAAATGAAATGAATGGGGTCCAAGTGCGTTGCACACCTGCCAGTGTTTATATAAATCACAGCTATTGTCATTATTGGTCTCATTTTTGGCGGAGAACAGATGGAAGAGGCCCTGGACAAATCATTGCTGCTCATTTCCTTTGTGCTTAGTTTTCTGCAGACGTTTTTGCAAGTGGATGCAACGACCACCTTTTTGTAATTAAATAAAAACATTGAGCATTATTGTTCCTTATGCTCACTGGAAGCATTTTTGAGACAATTGTAGTAGGAACCTGGGGAATGGGAATAAACTATGTTTATTTCTCGAGAGACTGCTAGGTTTCTACATTTGAGACCTTTTCTTTCCAGTTAGTTCAGAAGCAGAGAATAGTCAGTTGCTGTGGTTGGTTGTGGCTGCTGGTGACGTTTGTTTGTTGGCCATGGGGATGATTGATGATGGCAGTCCCTTCTAATGCATGCCTAGTAATGTGATCAGTTGTCTAAGGCCAAATGAGATCATATTTGTAAAGCACTGACCCGGTGTCTAGCACATAGTAGGTACTTAAATTCTTTTTTCCCTTCTCTTCTTCTTTCTTCCCAGCCCTCAGATCCCCTGAGGTCTATTCTTGTCCTTGACACAGGCTACTTTCTGGTTTGGGAACTAGAAATTTTCTCTTCCTCCTTTTCTCTGTATCAGAAATGGGATGTTATGGATCATCATAGTTCTGGGGGAGATTTCCTTTAGTTCAAGAAAAGTAGAATCATTTTGAAAATTATTTCTTTGCTTGAGCACCATCTTCTGGCCACAGAAAGTACCAAGGACGGCAGCTCTGACCATTATCGGGATTCAGCTTTGTCCAGTTGTCTCCTCCTTCCTGTAACTGAATCTGAGAGCTGGGCACAGAAATCTTCGTTGTCACCCTGACGGTTTTCAGTACAATCCCAGGATTCCCTTTCAGTGTTAGGTTCACTAAGATGTTCTCTCCATAGAGATCCATCCAGCCTTCCTCCTTGTCCAGCTTTTTAGTGAAAAGTACTGGAGTGTGCTGTGTCCAGTTGAAAGGCGAACTTTAAATGCAATTGGAGGATACACTGAGGTAGGAAGCGGAAAATCTGGCCCAACTCAAACCAGCGCTTCCCAGCCTTTTTTTTTTCCTACAGTAAACTTTTATGCTTTCTCTCATGTTATATAAGGGCTCTTTCCCCCTTGGTTCCTATAAATATTTTACTAGCCAGAGAAGTGACTAGCCATGCCCTGAGAGCCTCTGCTCCACTTTGCTAACTAAGAGTTCTCTGGGGCCGGACCTCTGGATGAAGAAGAGGCTCTCTCTCTCCTCAGATGCTCTGGACATGCTGCAGGAGGGGTGAGGGGAGGATTAGGCTTAGCTTATGTTTCCCCAGTGCAAAGCCCAAGTTGTGAATCCATGGTTAGGCAATGGAGCTGAGCTTTCAAGTTGTGGCTTTGTTATTACCTAAGAACCTTTACAAGTTTTAGAACCTTTGTTTCCCTCCAAGGAGACTTTCCAGCTTCAGTTGTGGGGGCTGAATGTTTCTCCCCATAACCATCCATTGATCCCTGAAACCCATTGTTCTTGGCTATGGCAGGTGTCTCCTTTAAGCTCTAGACATAAGCAGCTTTTAACTGCATCCAGTAAAGCCCCTTCAGGAGAGAAGAAAAAAAGATGTGTAATGTTTGAAGTAGTCACCTACCATCTTGAAGGAAGCAAGGAGCAGCTGCCTAGGTCATAGATGAGCTCCTGTGAAGGATGCAGGAGTGTGGGTCCCGGTCCCCTTCTCAGCAGCTCCCACTCATTGAGCTGCAAACCCATGGGGGCCCTACCTGTCTGAGGGCTGTGCTTGGGAAGCAGCTTGGGATAAGGACAGGCGCCCCAGGCATGGAACAGGAAGCCCTGGCTACATCTCAACTCTGTTGGTAGCTGTGAGGATGTGGACAAATTCCTCCATATCCCTGGGCCTCATACTCTTCCATTATAAAATGAGATAGTTGGGCCAAGTGATGTCTACGGCCAGGCCCAGCTATGATCCCTTAAAAGTTCATTTTTTCCAGGGCCTTAGTTTCCCAACCTATAAAATATGGGTTTGCCTGGATGATTATAGAGGTGAGGTCCCTTCTGGTCCTCAGTCCTGTGATCACTCAATCCCCCCATTTTGGGGTTTGAGTTTCCTGGGTTCCACTAGATGACCCGAATGTCCCCTCCAGGTCTGATGTCCTGTGGTCTTGGAAAGCGCTTCTTCTTTCAGGCCTCAGGTTTCTCCTCCATCAAACCAAGGCCTTAGGCTCAATGGTCTCTAAGTGTTCTTCCCACTCGAAATTTTATGCTTTTTTAGTTAATGACATCTTATTTAAAATATCAGCAAAGATAATAATTCCATCAGGAAAGGAAAACTGTTGTAGGGGCAGGTAGGTGGCACAGCGAATATACCAGCCCTGGAGTCAGGAGGACCTGAGTTCAAATCCAGCCTCAGATACTTAATACTTACTACTTGTGTGACCTTGGGCAAGTCACTTAACCCCAATTGTCCTGCCTCCTTCCCTCCAAAAAAACACAAAAGACAAAAAAAAAAGTTTAAAAAAAAAGGGAAAACTGTTGAAAATGATTATGTTAAGATTGTAGATAATCAGCCTTGGAAAGGACTGCTGAGAGTATCTAAAAATTCTCTGGAGGCAGTATGGCTTGAACTCTGTACTTGGAGTTGGGAAGACCCACGTTCATTCTACCTTGGACACTTTAGAGCAGCATGACCTTGGGCAAGTCATGTAACATCTGTCAGCCTCATCAGCTCATCTGTATAAGTAGGAAGTCCAATTCAATGAAGCAAAGTCCCTTCTGACTCGAAATCCGCAAAGCTATGAAACTAGTCGATTTTGAAATCCTTTATCTTAAAATGTGAAATTCCAAAACCTTCTGTTTCATTATAGAACTTGACTCATGGCCTCCAGGGAGGCTAATGCAAACTGAGGCAGTGTTAGGAGTTGCTGAGTGTCGAGGACTGAGGAGGGGATGGTTAGCTAGGCTGTGACCAGGACAAGTCAACGTGGGGGCTGTGCTCAGTTCTGAGGGCTGCATTGGTGAGGGCCAAGACCTCTACGTCAACCCCCATGACTTGGGTGTTTGGCCTGAAACAGAAACAACTTTTGGGGAAGGGGATGGTTCTCAGTTCTCTCTTGAAGGTGAATGGTTGTTATGTGGGATAGGAATTGTCCTTTTTATCTTGGTCCCAATGGATGGAACCAGGAACAAGGCTGCTGGTTGTAAAGCCATAGATTAAGGATTATCATAAAGAAGAAACTCTCAAGCTTGAAGTAACCTGAGGTTGTCTGACTCTAGGGTCAGCCCTTGGTGGTGTTGGGGACTTCATAGACCAGTTTTGTGCTTATCACAGTGCCTGGCTCACAGTAGGTACCAGATGAATGTTTGCTCCCTCCCCTCCCTCTATTTTCAAGAATTATGATCTCATCCATGGAAGGCAATGAGACCAGGCCTCTGAGGTACAGATGTCAAACTAAACCACAAAGCAGTAATTCTCAAAATAATTGACTCGGGGGCGGGGGGGAAGTAAAGAGGGAGAGAGAGAGAAAGAGGAGAGAGACAGACAGAGGAGAGAGAGAGAGAGAGAGAGAGGGGGGAAGGGAGGGAGAGGGAGAGAGAGAGACAGATAAACAGAGACAGAGATATACAATACAGAGAAACAGAGAAAGAGAGAGACAGAGAACAGAGAGAGACAGAGAGCTAGCTACCAGTTGGACAGAGTAGTTCACAGCACACAGAGACAAAAGAATGCAGGAGCTATTCTCGACAAACACAAAGAGCCCAACTACTTGGGGGAAGGACTCGTTTTTGATATTTGATTTTTAAAAACTGTTAGGAAAATACCTGGATTTTATATTCAGGTCAAGTAGATACTTGACCTGGATATAAAAGGTCACGACATTATAAAAAATTAGAGGAACATGAGAAAAAATGACCTATCACATCTGTGAATAGAAGAGTTTGTAAAGAAACATGAATGAGAAGCTGTTGGGTCAGAGTGGGAAGAGCTGTTTGGATGTGAAAGAATTCACTCCACCCTTTTACATTTTAAAAAGCCTCATGAGCCTCCTTAGCCAGAAAGCTAAGTGAGACCTGATATTTGGGGGAGTTATGCGTATATAGATGTTTCAGAATGCTGATGTGGCTTTAGACATTTTTACGGAGGTTAAAGATTAAAGACAGGACGGGACAACATGGGAGACATGGGATGAGGGAGATGAGGGGAATTCTTTGAGGTTTAGGGATCTAAGGAAGATACGATTTAAAAATTCAAAGACCAGGGGACACAGGATAAGGGAGACCAAAGCAGTTCTTTTGGTACAGGTTCCAGATGGGGGGAAAGGGCTTTAGGGCACCTTCAGGTTAGAGAACAAACCAGGGGCTTCTAGGAGTACTGAGAAAGCACCTCTTAATCCTTAGGACATTTTTATTCACATCATTCCCTCCACCCAACCAATAGGCAGGAGAAATCTTGGGGTTGGGGGGGGTTAGGAGCAAAGGTCAGTGTCTTCTCTTACCACTTTTCTGGCTGGTCACATCCTGGTCTTTGTAATGCCAAGCAAAGGCAACTTCCAAGGTTTGGATTACCAGCATAGTAAATCATGTTTATTCAGGAAACATTCAAAGAAAAGAGAAAGTAAAAATACAGTATAACTCATACATTTCACAAGTAAATTCTCAATTCAATCCAGGTACTAATCCACCCCTAGACAGTACATTCATTTAGTCAGTCAAAGTGTCTTCTCAAATGGAGATCAGTTTCCAATCATAAACAAAGAACATTCATTTGGTCAATCACACAGCACAAAAAGGCCAAAGATTTCCCACCCCTGGACACAAAGTAATTACAATACCAAGCACTTTCTCAAAAGGGAGCAGGAGGGCACAAAAGGCCATCCACCCTTAACCTATAACAAGGTCAAGATATCCTCTCAGCATTGAAAACCCAAGGAAAGCCCTCAGCAATCTCATTTCCTGGGGAGACAAGGCTCAACAAAGCCATAGCCAGTGTCCTCATTAAGTCACACTCTGCCTGTAGAACAGTCCCAGAACCCCTGGAAACATCAGCAAGGGCCCCTTCCAGGATTTCTGTGAACATACAACAAGAAAATCATTCTTCAGGGCTTCTGAACCAGCAGCCAGGTTCCAGGGCCTCTACAACAGCAGCACTGTCCACCATCAGGTGAATTTGGAAAAACAACATCAAAACAGACAGACAAAATACCGGCATCACAGCCATGCCTCCTCAGTTCTTGGCAGCTCCAGGTGGCAGTTCTTAAAGTCCTGGGCAGCTCCCATGGGCTCTCAGAAGTCTTTCTCTTAGCAGCTCAGGCTACACACTACTGGATACTGCTCTCCCAAAAGTCCTTCTTCTGGCTTCCTCTCGGGTTGGGCCTTTCTCTCAGTTCATGGCTCTTCCCAGTTCAGCCCTGTCTCTTCACGTCAACAAGTCCATCCCACAAGTGGGATTCACAAGTTCTGGATATTAACACTCAACCCAAAAGCCAAGTCAATTCAGGGGCATCTCCAAATTCCATTACCATGACAGTCTTCCTGTCTCATGTCCTGGTTGCTCCATCTACCTCAAGCACTCTATTCTACCTCATCATTGAGATCACAGAAGAGAAAATTAATCATTTTGATTACATAAAATTAAAGAGTTCTTGTACAAGCAAATCCAATAAAGTTAAGATTAAAGGGGAAACAGTTATCTGGGGAAAAAAATCTTTATAGCAAGATTCTCAACTAAAGGTCTAATTTCCAAGATGCATAAGGTACTGATTCGAGTTTATGAGAATAAGCGTCATTCCTCAAATGATCAGTGGTCTGACAGTTCCCAAGAGAAGAAATCCAGGCTAACTGTAGCCATATGAAAAAAAATATTCTAAATCACTACTAATTAGAAAAAATGCAAGTTAAAGTAAGTCTGGAACTCCACCTTGCCCCCATGAAGCTTTCAGAGGTCGAAAAGGGAAAATGACAAATGTTGGAGGGGCTGTGGGAAGACAGGCCCATTGATGTTGTATGAATGGCACAGCCATCCTGGAAAAAAATCGAATTATACACAAGGAAACGGCTAAAGAATTTATGCCCTTCAACACAGCTGTAACCACAGCCAAGCCTTTACCCAAGAGAAAAGATATAGAAAAAGATCCTTTATGTGCAAGAAGATATTGATACGGTTCTTTTTGTTGTGGAAACTAAAGGAGGCACATCATTCAACAAATGGCCATGTGAAGTGTTGCACACAGGTGTGCCGCAAGAAGTGAGGAGAGGGGTGACTTCAGAGAGACTCAGAAAGACTTAGCTGAAGCGGTGCTGAGCCAACAGCGGCAGAAAAAGCAGTTTGTGCTGTGACGCCGATAATCTGAAGCCAGATCATTTGGAGGACGCTTATAAACTGGCGATGAATGAAATGAGCAGAACCAGGAGAATTTTTACACGATAGCAGCGTGACTGAATAGGCGAGTAATTCTGAAAGCAGTGAGAACAGTGCTCAGCCACCCCTGACTGCAGAGGGCCGATGAGGAAATGCCACCCATTAGAGAGAGGTGGCAGATTTACGGTTTGGAGGGAGACGCGTCTATATAGTCAATGAGAGAATTTGTTTCACTTGCCTCTGTGTATTTATTACAAGGAATCTGTTTTCTCTTCCCCCTTTTTGGATGGGAGGGGAGATAAGAGTGGGAAGAAATATATTTCTGTTATTTTTATGGAGAGGGGAGCTGCCTCTGATGTGGAGTGTTTCAGACACTTTGAGACAGAGTCACTATATTATTCATTTGATTGAAATTGTTTTGCATTTCTATAAGCGATCTCTTCTCACAGAATGAGGTCAATCTGTAAATATTTATAATATAAAAACAAAGCTCAGGAATTGCCCTGCTCTGGGAATCTGCTCTCCTTACAGCCTCTGCTTCTCTGGGTGACCTTGGGGCAGTGACTCTCCCCAAGCTTCCCTTTCCCCAGGTGGACAACGGCAGAAGGAGTCAGCTTGGATGAGCTCAAAGGTCCCTCCCATCTCCAGTCAGCTCCCTGGGGCTGTCGTTATTTAGCTTAAAAAATAACAGCCAAGTCACAATAAACACAGGAAGTGCCTGTGATATACACGCACACATACTCAGCCAGTTTGGAAGAAAAACATAAGATGGGAAAGTTGGGAGCCCCCAGCTCCCCTCGCCATATGGGCAAGCACTGTTTCTCCAAGAACAGTAAGAAAGTGTCAGGATCACAATATGTGGTTATAAATAACCTCGGCTGGTGTGAAACACATGCACTCATGGCTTTTCAGAAAGATGCTTCAGCACCAGAACATGGACGGTTGAGAGGGGAAGGGAGGAGCAGCCTCCTCCCTCAGCTAGGGCTCCTAGTGGCATAGACAGATGCTCTGGCCCCTTCCTGCCTGGCTTAATTCAGTGGCTCCCTTAAGCTCTTGGGTCCACGGGAGGACGTGGATCAGAGGCTGGCTGAGCCAGTGGACGACCCAGAAGGTGGAATTCTTCCTGTTTGTCTTTAGCTTGGATTCTTCTCCTTATCTGTGCCTTAATATCCCAGATGAAGAAACTGAGGGTCATAGAGGTCACACAACAATTGGATGATAGAGTCAGTACTTGAATCCAGGCTTCTTGGCTCTAAATCCAGGGCCCTGTCTGCTGTGGTGCATGCTAGATTGTATGTTCAGACTGAGAGCCCTAGGAGTTCTGAGAGAGGCCAGCAGGGTGGGCTTAATATGCAGAGATAGCTGCCCTCCTGGGCAGGGAGGAGGGGCCTTAAGCTGCCCTTTAAGGATGACCTTGGTTTGGCTATGGGCAAGATAGAAGGGAGTGCATGCTCACACATTCTTCTCTTCAACCTTCAGTGGAGAAGTCCATTGTCTTTTTTTCTTGAAGCCTCTGTGGCAACATGGCCCATTGGAGATTGTTGGAGCTGGATTCAGAGGACCTGAGTTCAGATCTTAGCTCTGGGGCTTGCTCTGTGTTTGTCCAGCCTTCGGTGGCCACTTGGCTTCCACTGACTAACTCTGGCATCTCTCAAGTATGGGGACCAGACTGGATGACCTTTGTGGTTCCCTCCAGCTCTAGCTCAGGATCCTGGCATCAAGGGGCAAGTGACCTGGGATGAATTCCCTTCTCCATTGTTTATGACTTGGGGGACCTTGGCAAGTCAGAGTCTCCTTTGACCTCAATCTCTTCACCTCTGAATTCTTTTCCAGCTCTGTGATCATTCCCTGCCCAGAACTCCTCTAGACAGCCTTGACTATGGACACCTTTGGTGCAGTAAACACCTCTGCTTGGTCACACTTTCCCTGTTATGTGAAACCAATTGTGTATCTTATGATTCTGTCCAACTTCTCCAGTATTTGTTCTCCCCAAGAGTACCTGGAGAATGGGCACCATCCTACTACTTCCACTATGTCATCTCAATATAGAAGATGGCGGAGGCACAGAAAATGTAGTGCCCTTCCCTGGCCAAGCCAGCCTCATGCCACCAACACTGAATTTTTAATCTGTAGATCTACACACATCACTTGTCCACTTTCCAGTCTTCAGTGGCTCCCCATTCCTCATTGAATGAAATTCAGCCTCCTTGACCAGACACTGATGCTCAGTCTGGTGCCACTTGACTCTTCCAGCCTTATCAATCTTAATTTTAGTGCCTTCCCTCTGTTAGTTATTTCATGTTTATCGTGTATAGGAGGACTAGAAACTTTCTCTGATCCTCATGACTTCCCAAATCTCTCCAATATAGCAATTGTGCATGAGGGGGAAAATGATTTCAGCCATCTCCACAATCCAAGACACCAAGAATCATAGACGGGTAAAAGGCCAATATAGTAAGAGCAGGACAGGGTGGGCCTTGAGGTGCCTACTCAGCACCCCCACTGTGTACCATGCTCTAACGGCTGCTCAAGCCAACCTGCAAGCTGGCAAAGGGCTCCACTATGCAGGACTTATCTTGCCTTCTCCAACCCCCTACTCCATGGAAAACCAAAAAGCAAAAGTTCAATCTGGCTGGGCTTACAATGTGGCAGAGCTCTGCGCTGTCCCTGTATCCTGGGTGCCATGTTTTGGGTGGACTCCACCAGTGGCCGGAGCCTTGGATCTGGGCACGTTCTCCGTGAAATTTTCACCTGTTTCTCCCATAGTTCCTTTTAGCCCTGGATGAGCTCTGTGACCTCCTGGTGCCATTTCCCTCTCCTTTCTCTCTGGAAGGGGATGATGAAGGGGAAAGGGAGCTTCTCCCTGGGAAATGCCAGGAAGCTTCAGCTCATCGTCATCCAGCAATCAGGAGCCATCGGCGTAGGCTGGTACTGTCATTTACTGCTTACGAGAGTTCCTTTTAAAAATTGAGGATCAGTTAATTTGAGGTTCAAGTATGAGGTGTAGTTGTGTCATTTTACTTATACTTAGAAGAGGAAGAAAAAAGCCTGCTGTCAATTTCTAAGGCATACAAACTCCTTTAAAACAGAGAGAATTACATCAAAGCATTAAGACCCTTAAGAGAAATATTCTTTTCTTTCTTTTATCCACTTCTGCTTCCCAAGGTATTGTGGAAGCATTTACTAGCGTCTTTGAAGGCCAAAAGAGACCAGTCTTGTTTTGCCAGATTTGGGGACAGTGGTGAAATCAGATGAAGGGATGTGATGTACCTCCTTTCTCCTCAGAAGGGCTGGAGGTAGTTCCCTGCAGCTCAGGGAGGTGAATCTTTGCCCTGGGCACTGCTCCCTAGAGGCAGCATCAGCCAGGGAGTGAGAGGAGGCTTTGGACTCCCCTCCCACAGGGGCAGGGTCACATCCTGCCAGGTGGACTGTGCCTGTGGGGCTTTGAGCTACCGATCGGTGTTCCTCAGGATCTCTTCGGTTCCTTTTGTTTTTCAGTGAGTGGCACTTACTGAGTGTCCGGGGTCTGTCTAGGCTGGACATAGTGAGTTGTCATTTCCCTATGGCAGCTGCCCCTTCCAGTGCATGTGGCCTTTTACTTGTGAGGAAAGACTCAGTAGCATCTTTGGCTCCTGGCTCCCTTTGGCCTTCTTAGGAGCCTCAGTCTCAGAATCCTATTGGTTCTTTAGGATTTCTCCTTCTCCCATCTCATGCTACCAGCCATGTCTGTCAGCCCTCACATCATGCATTGGCCTCCAATTGGAGGCCTCCACAACTAACAGTCTTCATCCTGCCAGTCCGTCCCAAAGGCCACCCGGCTCCAGCACTTCCTCTGACTGCCAGTCAGGTCAAGCTTGACCTCACCACCTTGGCATGCCACACTCTGCCATCCAAGTCTCCGTGATTCAACCAGTCTTTGCTCTCACTACTGGAGGCACCACGTCACAGCAGGAGGATTATATGCCCAGTACGGGGATTGCCAGGTCAAGGAGTATGGATGGGTAGTGTTCATATAATGCTAGATGGACAACAGGAAGAAACCAAGCACTTATTAACCTCCCGCTCTGTACTGAGCACTTTACAAATATTATGATCTAGGTCCCATTATTATCCTTGTATTGCAGTTGTGGAAACTGAGGCAAAGAAGTGACTTACCTAGGGTCACACAGCATGTAATTATCCAAAGCTGAATTTCAACTCTTGTCTTCCAGACTCCAGGACTAGTGCTCCATCCACCAGCGGCCTCCTCACGGCCTCCACCAACAAACCACCACCATCCATTAGGGATAAACTGTGTGTGAGTGTGTCTTTCTACAGACCCTCCAGTAACAATGCTTTTCCTGTCATTGTCTTGCCTGCATGTGGGCTGTTTCAATGTATGCCATTCCTGGTAGGTTAGCATTTGTGTATGGTTGCTGATAATCTGCACTCTTCCTTTTGTTATAATGTGAAAATGACCAAGAATCGACCAGAAGTGCATGTGAATGGGGTCAGGCCCAAGGTTCCCTTTTATACTGGCTTCCATTGTGTTTCTTTGTGTGAATATGGAAGCTCTTTGTGTGCTTAGGAGGAGTGGTCCAAGGCCTCATTTCTTCTTCTGACATACTAATGCCAGTGGTATTATTGGGGACAAGAGAGAAAAGGAGGCCTGGTAGGAGACTGGCAGGTTCCTGAAGGAAGGCCTTGGTGACCCCCAGTGAGCTTCCTCCAAACTGCCCTAAGCCAATCTCAGGAATTGTGAGCAGCTGCTGACATTGCCACCCTGGCTTTCAGGGAGTATTTGCAGTGCCGTCCTCTCTACCCAAGTGGGAAGGAGCTCTCCTAACCTTAGTTCCGCCACAGCACATTAGAATTTATCAAAACGAACTTGCTTGGAAGCTTGAGGGGAAAACCCAAGAAAACCACAAATGCACAAAATCAGATCCCCAGGGAGCTTTAGTCTGGGCATACCTCCTCTCATTGACATGAAGGCGCACTCCCCTCAGATTTGGCCTCAGGCATTTACTAGTTATATCCCAGATTCCACCCCTGCTTAGCCCAGCTGACCAGCCCTCTCCCTCCTGAGAAAATGTGAGGACCCACATCACTTTCTACCTCATAGTATTCTGACCCACGTGCAAGGTATTCTCCCCTGTCTTCCCCCAGACCTGGTGGAATGTCAGCTCCTGGGACTGGGTCCTTAAGGAACATCCATGTTTCCCTGTCAGCCAGCTCAGTGCCTTTCAGGAGTCTAGATGCTCAGTGGATGCTTGTTAAATTAAAGAGAACTAAAAAAAAGACATCCTTAAAGGGTGCACCGTGATGTGGGTCTGTCAGGAACCCCAAAGGATGGGTGCGTGATTATGTGAGCGTGCATGAGATGCCGAGGTTCCCCCTTTTTGTAACTTTCCACAATCCAAGCTTACCCTGGACACTTTTGCTCCCCTTCCTAGGTATGATGCTGAAGCCTTTCATCCTTTGGTCTGACTTCTTTTCTTGTCTTAACTTTGAGTTAGGCTTGGGCATATCTTTGGGCATTTTTTTCCAAGCAGATGTAATGGACATCAGCCAAGCAGAAAGAAACTTAGGCTTGGGTTCAGGGGAGCCCTAGGTTCATATCCCATCTCCAGCATTCACTAGGGAGTCTCTCTACCCTTTGGTGCCTCATTTTCTTCATCTGTGAAATGGGAATGAGAATAGTACTTGTGAATAAAAAAAAAAGAATAGGACTTGTGTCCTAGGGTGCTTATAAGGCTAAAAGGAGATAATCAATAACATAAATATGTAGTAAATGCTTACTCTATGACAGGTGCTGTACTTTGGGCTGCATATGGAAATGTTTGATAAGCCTCCATGCAGTCCATGAATGCCGACTGCCTTTATTATCATAAGAAGAATTTCCCTTGATAGGGAAAACATTAATATCTCTGCTTTTCTCGTATCTGGGAGGAAAGGTGGAGAGATTTTCTTCAAATATTCAAAGATCTGGGGAAGGGCTTTCCATATTTTCAGAATGTTCTCTGGGATCAGTATTTGGACTGCCTAGGGCTAGACAGGCATGTGTGGCAGAGAGGAAAGGGAGCTGGTCTCTGTGATAGCAAGACCTTAGGTCCAAAGCCATGCCTGTCCTATGCTCTCTGTGATGGCTGGGCAAACCACATCGCATCCAGTGCTCTGTTCAGCTCACTCAGCTGATGAATGGCAAAGAAAGTACTGGTAGAAAGAGTTCTTCAGCGGGAGATCTCTATCCTGATTTAATTCACTTCATCTCTGTTTGCCTCAGTCTTCTCATCTGTAAAATGGGGCTAGTAATAGCACCTACCTCCCAGAGTTGTCAGGTCCAAATGAGACAATGCCTGCAAAGCACTTTATAAACCTTAAATCCCAGTATAGATATTCACAATTCTTACATAATGATGGCTATGTGGATGTTGGTGATATTTTGGTGATGTCTCAGCACACACAAGCTGATGTTAGGTGGAAGGCATCTTAATGAAATCAAAGAGAATACTGATCCTTCTTGCTGTTTGTCCTGAGTTCAAGCTTCCTTCCCTGTTGTAGAAGCTGCTTGGATTACTCCCAGTCACAGGTGCCCCATGCATTCAGTCGGCACTAGCTGTATGTACAAGGGCTCATAGGTGGCTGGTGTAGGCAGACTGAGCTGCTGTAGAAGCCAAAAGCAGTAACCCTCCCCCCGCCACCTCCCTCATGGCAGAGTCTCCCTACACAGGAATGGATTAAGTGCCTGGAACCATGATTTCATTGACTACCATCATTTCTAAGCAGATGATTCCCAAATCAAAATCACATGATTTTGTCTTTTCTGTGGACTCCTTTCTGTCCCTGGGGCTAGATACTGGACAGCTCCAGCTGCTGCCTCTTCCTTTGGGATCACAAACTCAGTCAGTTCAAGGCTGAGTCCTTTACATGCTTTAGCCAGAATCGGTGTTTAAGAAATGCTTGTTAGACTGGGTTAAACTGAACTAACTTTGGTTAATCCTATTAATAACAACAGCTAGCATTTCTTTAGCACACCTACTAAGCACCAAACACTCTGCTAAGTGCTTTACAAATATTAGCTCATTGATTCTCACAAATATCCTATGTGGTAGCTGCTGTTATTACCCACATCTTAAAGTTGAGGAAACTGAGGCAAACAGAGGTCAAATGATTGGCCCAGGGTCATACAGTCCATACATGTCTGAGGCAGGATTTGATCTCATGCCACCATGCAAAAAGGAATTAATAAATAACAGCAACAACAATAAAGCCAGCCTTTTGTTACAACAATTCTGCTACAATACGAATTATATATGTTCCAGAAAAGCACCACGCTAGGCAAAATCCACAGTAAAAACTATGGGGTTTACAGGGAAAATAGAATTAGGGACACAATGCCTAAAACCTCATTACTGACACATAAAAAAATCATAGTAACCTAATAAAAATGGGAACAAAGTGGTATATGTGTTAAATGGTTAAGTTAAAAATGGTACAATAAACCGTCTACACGGTGAGTGACCTTGGCTGTTGCTCAGTCCATACTCCAGGCTGCCTAAGCAAGTTGGACAGGAGTAGAGTTGGCCTCGACAAAAGGGGGTGGGGAGACAGCGGAGTGAAGAGCTGCCCTCTCCTCCACTCCGAGCTCTCAGAGCACCAGAAGAGATACAAGAATAAAAGGCCAGAAGTTTATACATGTGAGAGTGGGTGTCAGAATTGGGATTATAGCTTGGGAGTGAGCGTGTTTTCTGCGTTCTTGCTGGGTTTTGAGGATGTAATTGTTCAGAAGCGTACTTGAAATTCAAGTAATGCTCAGTGTTCCCTAATGTACCAATTGCGTTGGAGCAATTTTATGTTTTCAGAATGCTAGTTATAGCAGAACCGGTTTTACACAATTCAGGCCAGGACCCACGGTCTCTTCACACGTTGCAGATGACAGCCATCCTGTGGCTCTGTAGACAACCCTGGGCTTGCTCGAATTACTGAAACGTTAGGTGATTCTATGGGAGGAACACGACTTAGCACCATGAGAAGATCTGAACCTACATTCTCCTGACTTCAAGCCCAGTGCTCACAATCATTGTGGCACACCACCCCTTGAAAATGACCATTATCCGTTCAACATGGCTAGTGGTGCGGTGCTCCATCAAGCTGGAAAATTTGTGTAACATTTTTTGGCCCTCCCTTCACACCAGAGAAGAAATCTGACATTTTTCTTTTTCTTTTATGGGTATTTACAATACCTTATTGTAAAATTGGGGTTGATATAAAATACTATACTATATAAAATGCATATATTTTATGCATTTCTGAGTTTCCAAGCTTTTTCTGCATCATCTGCTAGTCTTTGTTGTATCATCTGTGGCTTCTGAAAAACTCCCCCCAATTCCCATTTAATTTCTTATGCTCAACTCTGATATCATGACCTCCTTGGATCCTCATTTGGGTCTTGTGAGGTCAACAGTAAAGGGATTATTATCCTTTTTTTTTTCCAGATGTTAAGACTGAAAAGCAAGTTATATGACTTCCCCATGGTCATATAACTCTCAAAATTTTCAGAGGCAGAAATTAAACCTAGGTCTTTCTGACTTACCTGTTCCCTGCCTCTCAAGGGAAGTGATTTTGGAACTGGAAGACCTGAAATTAGCCCCAGTCCTATTGCTCACTCTTAGCACTATGGCCATGGCCAAGTCACTCCCCATCTTGGAAACGAGGACTTTGGATAATCTTTCATATCCTTTCCCGGCCCAACAGTCTAAGCTTTCAGTGATGTTGAATTTTCTGAATATTTGATTCGGAAATAATTTGAAATTTTGTATAATCTTGTAGGTGGCGATAATTGCAGGAAACTTTGAGCTGGCTGAGTATATTAAGAACCACAAGGAAACAGATATTGGTAAGTGGAGTGCATATTCTTTTGATGGTGGTCAAGGGGAGTATGTGGTTTCATTTGGGGATCCCTGCTCATTTTTTTGAGATTTTTGAGAAGACAGCAGCATCATAGAACTATCATAGATAAAGCTTTACCCAAGTGTTTACCCAAGAAAGTGCCATCTTTCTTGTTCTAATACCATCTCTGAGAACTTGTGAATCTATGGAATTTTCTTTTCCCTGGTCCATGGAGACACCTGAATGCACAGAACTCTGAGATAGCATGTTTAACTTTCTGAGAGCTAAACATGCCCTTGGGAAATCAGGTAGAGTGACATGTCTGACACTGATAGTTTAATTCATATAGCACCTTAAGTTACAATCCTAATTGAAGATGTAGAAATCTCTAATTAAATACTACATGATATACTCAAATTCCATTTAAATAAATTAGTTAAGAGAAGTCAATTAAACAAGGAAAGAAGACACAATTGATTGTGTCTCCCTTTCCAGCCTGTCAGCAGCTGCTGTCGCAATGACCATCATCCTTCTTTCCCCCACACCCTCCACACAGTGACTTCTCTTTGCCACAAAGAGAGAGCTTGTCCCTGAATTGGCTGTCCACCCTAAATGTGTTTGGCTCACATTGCATCAATTTAGGAAATGGGAGGCTGCAATGTTGGTGGATGGTGGAATGTTCTGCCTCATTCCCTGCCAATGGCTGGGCACACCCAACAGGGGAGACAGTGCAGCTAATTGTGGCAGCTTTTGCTCAGCTCCTCCTCCACAGCATCATGGGGACTGATGAATTGATCTTTGTCAAACAATTGAGATGAGCTGTGCTCACCAAACACAGGAGACATTTCATTACCGTCTTTCTAATTCCCCAAAGCAAACAGGATAGATTCTGATTAAGATCTGACAGTATTTGGTGGCTTAAAATGAATTGGGAATCTATTAAGTAGGAACAAATCAAAGAACAGAAGTGAGTGAGTGTGGACCTTTCACTTGGCATGTTAAATACCTTCTGAGATGTGTCCCCAGACAGGCAGGAGTTGCAGAAGCTGATGCGTTTCCTTGTAGAAGATGCTAAGGACAGCTTCAAAAGAGCCAATTGAGCAGCCATCTGCCTCGTTGGCTCGCCCTCTAGGGCTTAGCTTCTGGGATGCTTGTGATGGCACTTAGGAGAGTAAGAACCAGTGGCATTTCTAGAGTACTTTGCAGTTTACCAGACACTTTATGTTCTGGAACCCCTTTGTCTCACCCCGCTCCCCAGTGAGCCTTGGGCAGTAGGTGCGCCTATTGTCGTTTTTTAGATGACAAATCTACACGTGAGAAACTAAATGACTTGTTCAGAGTCATACAACCACAAGTGTCTAAGGCAGTCTTCAAAGCCAGATGTTTTGAACTCCACACCTGCCAAGCCATCTCTGTTCCAGAATCTCCACTCCTGATGATTCATAGTGGATACAGATGGTCCCACCAGAAGAAGTCTGCAGAACATTGCTCAAGGTTACCCCATCTTGGGCAAGAGTCTCAAGGTCTGAGGCCTGCCTCAAGGGAGAGCCTTTGTAAATGCTCTTCTGGTTGGATGCAGCAAGGGTTCCTGAACAGAAGTCTGAGAAGGATAAATTTTCTCTGTAGTCAAGTCAAATTCTCGATCCAAGAAAAGAGGTGATGGCAAACCTGTCATTCTAGACATCTCTCCACAAAGATTCCACTTACAAAAAAGAAACAAGGTGACCAGGGGCCCCAAACTGTGTCTTCTAAGTGCCAATGAGGATGGATGATATGGGACCCATGTTCGAAGTAGGGTTATGAAGAGGCCCCTTACTGGAACAAAAGCGGATAAATAGAAGGGCATATTTGGGAAGCCCTAGGGAACCAGAGAGGAAGCATGATGCAGTCTGTTTGGGGGAGGATCACTAGAGGCATCCACATGATACCATTTGGACAGACAGAGAATGTACATGACGAGTCTGAGAGATTGGTCATGAGTCTGGAACAGAGCAGACCACCCAGATACAGCAATGGCGGGAGGGCAGCTGCCTAGGCCTCTGGTGGATCTCTTTCTGTGAAACACAAAAAAAGAGAAGCTGGTGCTTTCATGTTTTGCCTTATTAACAATGTCAGTTTTCAAAAGGTACAGGAACCAACTAGGAAAAATTATAAAAGGTAGCGTTTATATTAGGTTTTTCAAGCAAAATCTTAGATAATACACACACACACACACACACACACATCCTTTGATACTTACAACACCGGGAAGTAGATTGTATCATTATCCCCATCTTAGAGGTGGGAAAGATGAGGCTGAGAATAGTTATATGACTTGACTTGCCCAGACAACTCAGCTAGCAAATGTTGGCATCAGAATTTGAACTCAGATCTTCCTGACCTCAACTCCAGGACTTGATCCACTGTACCGACTGTTTTTATCTTGGAGCTTACTCTCACCCACAAGGAGGGGATGATGGGAACTGGAAGGTAGGAAGCATTCCCTCCAGATCTCAGAAGCTGTGATAGAAAACAACCCTAGGTTGATAGATGAAGCCCTAGGTTCTAGCAGAGGCATGTGCTTTACAGAGAGTACATTTCATCAGTTTAGACAAAGGCACATTCACCCAGTAGCACCTGAGACCTCTAGAATGCAATTCCGAAGAATCTGCTTTTTTGTTGATCCTGTTAGAAAAAGGTGGAGGACTGGAGAGGGGAGGTCTCCTGGAAGGTTAAGGGGAAGGCAGGGAGGGGAGAAGATGAGATTCTTCAGCTGGTGTTTGGCTTTTCTCTGCTCTGCCAAGGATGGCGATCCTTGTCCTTGAAAGGACAGGAGAAACATGGCTAATGAAAAGGTGAATCCCAATTAAATAAGAAGATTTTCAGAGAACTCACATGACCCTCATGAATTCAAATAATACAGCGGGAAAAACCCTACCTGGATTTGGAGCAAGGGTCAGAGAAGCTGCTTGCTTAAGCTCTGCAGGCCTCAGCTTCCCTTACTGGTGGAATAAAGGTGCTGGCTGAACTGACCTCTAAGGGGCCCTTCCAACTCTCCCGCAGTTATCCTGTGAACTCATCAGCCCCAGAGGAAGCCATTGCATTGAGTCCAGCAAGCTTTTCCTAAGGGTATAACCTGTGGAAGACATTTCTAGGTGCTATTGACACTTAGAGGTAGCATGGCTTGTGGACATGACTCTGGATTGGAGCCAAGAAGATGTGCCTCAGACACTCACTGGCTCGGTGACTCTGGGCAGATCACTGTTGGCTCAGTTTCCTCCTCTGCAGTGTGGGGAGGGCAGACCGTGGCCTCAAGGCTCCTTTTCTGCTGATCCCCAGTCTCTACTCTCAGAGGGCTCATATCCCATTGGGTGAAAATGACATGGAAATCAAAAATAAATCAACAGTAGTCTAAGGAGAGGCACCACTGACAACAGGGGTCACTGAGGTGCATGAAGATAGCTTGGAAATCAGTCCCTGCTCTCCAAGGTTCCCATTAGACAGGGCAGCACAATGGGCACATCTCTGAGTCACTAGAAGACAGGAAGAATAAAGGCTAGTCTAGAGAATCCCTGGAGCAGCTGGCCACTGAGTTAATCCTGACACCAGACTAAGGTTTCGAGGAGCCACAGGTGAGTCAGCTATACTTTCAAGGTATCTGGGACTGTGTGGAAAAAGGCTTAATGTGTGGAGATGGCCATGTCAATGTAGAGAATCTGGGTCACTTTACTGAACTTCATCAGTGTGGGAGCTTCCAGCTAGAACCCTCTCCCCTGAATCCTGGTCCCCAACTTCTCTGGAACAAGGAGAGTTGCCAAAGGCTCAGGGAAGTGAGGTGATTGCCCAAGGCCATATGGTCAGTGTGTGGCAGAGGTGGCATTTGAACTGAGATCTTAGTGGCACCAAGGTCAGCTCCAGCCACCCTACTACACTGCCTTTGATCATCATGAAGGAAGGAAAATCTGAAGACCTCAGAAGGTCTTCATCAGATCTCAGACCACCCAGATCTTTGTGGAAAAGGCCCCTCCCCTTATCCCCCATGTATGTGCAATAGCAACAGTATGAAAAGCCAGATATCCTTCTTAAAACAGCAATAAGCATGGGCATTGGTAGAGTTCTCCAAGATTTGCCAAGTTCTACAGATAGTATCTTCCTGTAGCTTCCCAACACCCCAAGAGGAAGATGCTATTCCTAGCCTCATTTTACAGATGGGGAACCTGAGGTCTCAGGAGCCTGGAAGACTTGCCATTGGAGCTGGCGAGTGTCGGAGGTGAAGCTGAGCCCAGTCTCTCCTGCATCGAAGCTCAGTATTCTACTTGCCTGTCCTGGGGGGATGGGCATCAGCTCACTGAGGGCATGGATGGTTTTCCATGTTCTCTGCCCAGCATCTCACATGGTATAAACGTGTGATGTGTTAAACTGGGGAAAGGTTCCCAGAATAACGGCTTCAAGGTGTGTTCTGCTTGTTTATTATAGGATTTTCACCTGAATATTGGACTCCCCTCTGCTAGGAAGCCTATTGGAACAGGTCGCACTCTGACCCCTGGCCACTCTCAGAGTTTCCAACAAATTGCACTAATCTGCATTTTCCAGAATGTCAGGCTCTTCCTAAGTGGTAGAAGCTTCCGGTCAATAACTATTCACATTAGAGTATGGAGCAAGGAAGGAAGGATGTGCCCCAGTGTGGTCAATGAAGAAGGAAAGGCTATTCAGTGCTGCTGGGAAAGCAAAGCCTTCTGTCCCGGAAGGGAATGCCTCAGGGGCCGAGGGAGGGCCTGCCTCTGTCCTCTGCTGCTTCTCCAGGACCAGTCAAGTCAATGAGCATTTCTGAAGCACCTTCTTTGTGCCTGTCCCTGTGCTAAAATGCTAGGGATGCAAAGAGGGAAAAACACATCCCTGCATTCAAGGCGGTCTCATTCTAATGGGAAAGGGAATACGTATTTATTAAGCACCTACTAAGTGCCAGGCTCATCAGCATCATCTCATTTTGTCCTCACAACAGTCCTTCAAGATGGGGGTTCTTATTATCTCCATTTGACAATTAAGGAAACTGAGGCAAACAGAGGTTAAGTGAAACTGAGGTTCACAGAGGCTAAGAGGATCCCATAGCTGGTAAGAGCCTGAGGACAGATTTGGAGCCAGTATTCCTGATTCCAGGCCCAGTGATCAATCTACTGTGAAACCAGATGCTTCTAATGGGGGGGGGGTGCGACGACTTAACAACAACCAGGTATGGACAATATACGTGCAGGCTGAACTGGACTTACAGGAAAGGCACTGAGCTTGAAGGAAGTCTGGATGGGGTGGTTAGGAAGGAGAACAAGCCAGGCATGGGGGATGGCCAAGAGAAATCCCTGTAGTCAGGAGGTAGAGTGTCTTGTGCAAGGAAAAGCAAGGAGTCTAGAGAGTCTGGATCACTGTGTGGAGAGGAGTAAGGTGTGCAGTAGGAAGGGACCAGCATGAAGGACTTTGAACGCCAGCCAGGAGATGTTATATTGGATCCTGGAGGCAGTAGGGAGCCACATTGAACAAGGGAGTGATGGGGTCAGACCTGCTCTGTAGGAAGATCACTTTCATGGTTGTATGGAGGCTGGACTGGAGTGGGGAGAGACTTGAGGCAAGCAGTCTGACCAATAGCCTGTTGCAGTATTCCAGGTGTGAGATGATGTGGGATAGCACCATGGTTGTGACAGTATCCAAGGGGAGAAGGAAGAGACAGGAGAGGTGTTAGGAAGATAGAAACAGCAGGCGAGGGTGGATGATTGGCTATGGGTGGTGATAGATATTGAGGAGTCAAGAATGAACCCTTGGTTGGGAGTATCAGTGACTGGGGGGGATAGGGCTAACTTCAATAGTCATAATGAAGTCTGAAAGAGGTGAGAGTTTGGGAGCATGATGGGTTCAGCCTTGGACATATGGAGGGGAAGATGTCTATGAGATATCCATTTCAGTGTATCCAGCAGGCACTTGGAGATATAAGAATGGAAATTAGGATAATAGTTAGGATTGGATAAATAGATCTGAGAATTATCACCATAGAGATAATAGTGGAATCCACTGAGAGAAACCATATAGAAGGAGAAGACCTTTGGGGGACAGCCACGGTGGATCAGATTTCTCTCCAAACCATAGCTGACCATCCCCTACCAAGGTGTTTGGCCTTTTAACCATCTGTCAAATGATACTCATGATCCTAGAGCATTTTAATTAAACCATTCTATAACTAACCACAAAACATTCTCTCACTTGACAAGCCTTGCACTTACTTGTCCATAAATACCTCTAACACATGCAGTGAGAAAAGCAGACCTTCCTAGAGATGTTGTCTGGGATAGGTGCATGTGGACAGCTGCCACCATCGACAGCATGTGGCTACAGACTACATCTAGCCAGCATGCATGCATAAGTGAGGTAACTCCCGTCTCTGAAGTGGCCAAGCTGCTGGTGTCTTCTCTTGATGGAATCATGGCACCCTATGCTAGGACCCACTCCCCACTGGGTATTGCCTTCTGCTGCTTCTCTTCAATAGCAACTCTGTGCTCCCTAATCCATCTACTTAGTTTTCAAGACTCCTCAATACTGTTTAACACCATCCATTAGAGATGATGTGGGCACAGCTCTCCCACCAACTCTTGATTTACCTTCGTTCACCGGTGGAGCTGTGTGGATAATGAGCCTCTCCTTCAAAAATGACACCTCACCTCTCTGGCACCTTTCTTCTCCTATCCCTTCATGGACCGCAGATCATCTTCAGATCTGCCTATGGCCCAGTCTCCCGTCTGTGAGGTCCTGTGGAAGCTATAGCCATCCTCGGCCAATGCTTTCACTAAATAATAGATGGGTAATAGTTGCTATTGACCGTGGAGCTCTCAGTGGCTCTTCAAGCCAGACTTTCCAACCAAGAGCTAGAATATCTTCCTATGTACATTGTGACAGAAGGTTCATAGACCTATCCTAAGATCAGTCTGTCCTTTGAAGTCTTCTTAGGCCTCTTGTGTTAAGTGGGCTCCTTCCTTGGAAGGACACAGTGTGTTATGGTTAATAGATGTGACTGAAGGAGGTGTGGCTTCCCATCTCTCATCAGGTAACTTAGCTTCTCATGCCTACAGTTTCTTCATTTGGAAACTGAGAAAATAATAGAATGTGGCAGGCTTTGTTGTAAGGATTAAGATTCCATAGGCATTCCATAGGTATCTACATGTCTATCTGCATATGTATACTTGGCAATGCCAATCTAAAAACATTATATAAACACTAGCTAGTAGCCACTCCAAACTCTCCTCTAACCTCTGCCTCCCTAGATTTCCTCCTCTGCTTTTCTCAGTTTAACTCTGATAAATTTATGGAGAGAAACCTAACTTTTGAGAGTCTTCTGGCCCTGTGACTAAGACAAAGCTGCCCTAGGCTCTGCTTTCTGAAATAAAAAGGTGAAATTAGGGGGACAGTCTGAGCATCCCCGTTTGTCCTACCTAATGTAACAGTGGTTCTCATGGCTAAAGAACTATAGCCATAGGCCCATGGCTCTAATAGACACACTCCCTGATCTTCTCCTCTGTGATTCCCTCATACGACCCCATATAATATAATGTCTGGGAAATGATGGGCATCCAGGTGGCTCCATAGTGGATAGAGTGCTGGATCTGAAGTCAGGAAGACTCATCTTCCTGAGTTCAAATCTGGCCTCAGACCCTTAAGAGCTATGTGACCCTGGGCAAGTTACTTCACCCTGTTTGTGTCAGTTCCTCCTCTGTCAAATGATCTAAAGAAGGAAATGGAAAAGCACGCCAGTTTCTTTGCCAAGAGAACCCTAGATGGAGTCACAAAGCCAGATCTGACTAAAGAGACTGAACAACCATGATGTACCCAAATGTTCTAGGAAGAACAAGAGAAGGAAAGGGCGAGTCTCTTCAGCGTCTTTCCCAGGAAAGCCTCAGATGGGCTCCCAGAGAGGCAGACACATTGGACAGCAGCAGCACTCGGGGAATGCTCTGTGGCACGCCTGGATCTTCCTATCTTCTCTGGGACACACCCATTCGCTCCATCTTCTTGTTCCTCTCCTGGCTTGTAGATCTCTCTGGCTTCTTGCCTTGGTTTATTGAATCTTTCACATGCACTTTGCTTCCCACATTGTCGTGTAAATCATAGTCATTTGGAATTCTTCTAGCGCTCTGAGTTTTACATTGTATTTAGCCATGTTAACTCCCTGGATCCTCACGACAGCCCTAGGAATTAGCTGCTATTATTTCCACTTTACAGATGAAGAAACTGTGACAGGGAGGTGATTGACGTTCCTTACCCAGGGTCCCATGGCTAGAAAGTGTCTGAGGCAGGCTTTGAACTTGACTCTGCTTGATTGCACATCTATGGTACCACTGCACTGCCCCATCTGCTGGTGTGTCCAGTGGATAACCTGAGTCCAAATCCTGACTCAAATATTTGCTGTGTATGGAACTCTGAGCAAATGGTTGTACCTCAGTTTCCTCATACTGTCCTCTAAGTTCCTTCTAGTTCCAAATGATTCCATGATCGTTCATGATGTGGCCAAGGTCCATAAGCTGATGGGGGTCCCCTCATCATGCCCTCTTTCTGATGAAATATCTTCGGTACTTTACAATGTCAAAATGTTTCTCCAAAGTTGTTTTGGCTGAATGGCAAATAAATGAGGAAATTAACACTTGGGCTTGGGTCTCCACGTGCACGAAGAATTTAGACTTGCTCTTGTTCTGTTTTTGTCATTGACGTGTGTGTGTGTGTGTGTGTGTGTGTGTGTTTTAAAGGAGTACTTGGATAAGACCTGATATCTGACCCTTAGTCTTCTGCACAACTATTTGTCTAACGGAGTAACCTGCTCCAACTTCAGACCCTCTCAGGCTCCCTGCCAGACACCTCTTCCTGAACACTGGTAGCTATGTTACTCAACTGGAGTGTGATTCATAGAGCATTTTGCCATCTCAGGAGCCTGGAAATGCCTCTGGAGCTGGACATTGAGGCAACTCTGTCACTTCTGTTCTAGAAGAGATATTGCATCTTGTCGGTACCACTCCATTAAAGGGCCAGATGACAGGGGAAATTGGCTCCGAAATTGAGTCTGGGATCTTCCTCCTCCCTTTTCAATTTTAATGAGTAGGCCCATTGTTGTCATTTCTTTAATCGTCAACTCAGAGGAAGTCATGGTGGGAATGCAGCGCTGAAGCCCAAAGTTATTCCGTGATTGTTTTCATCGCCTCCCGCTGCCTGCGAGTCAATGAGCTGGGCAGCTTTGAGCAGCATTTGTGCTCCAGCCTTTATTATGGCTTCTCTAGGGTGGCTCTCCAAACACAAAATGGTAATATATGGGGGCCCGCCCTGGCGCTCTCATGAGAAACAGTAATGCCGCTCTCAAGCATGTAGCAGGCTGAGTGCCTGCAGACTGGGATGACCGTCTTGCAATGTGCTTTGGGGGCTTGCTTTGAGTTGGGTTGGGGTTTTGCCTGTCTCTGTGATGAGATGCATTGTCAAATGGACTAAAGGACATGGGCTGTGCCTCCTCAGCTGAACCAGGTTTGTTTTGGACATCTTGTCCTTCTGCAGTTATGGACTGGAAGTGAGAAGGGAGTGTGTGTGTGTGTGTGTCTGTGTGTGTGTGTGTCTGTGTGTGTCTGTGTGTGTGTGTCTCAGTGTCTCATCTCTCTGTCTATGTGTGTGTGCATGCATGTGTGTGTATACATGTGTGTGTGTGTTTAAACATGGAGCCCATCCCACGGCTCTGTGAGTTGGGGTAGTTGATTAGCTGACTAATACTTAGATACTGTTGCTAGGTTTCCAGGCAGAGTTCCTGTATCCCTGTATAATTATGCTCCGTTGTGTACAGTCGATGGAACGCGGAGGTGGGGGGGGGGGGAAGTAGGGAGGATTCAAGCAGCTGCCTTGATGTAATATTTGGGGGCATGTAAAGTCAGGTCTGCTCCAGAGAAATGGAGGATTTGTTCTCCCGTCTCTGTCTCCCTCGGAGTGTTCACTTGCCTCACCACAATCTGGGTCTCATTATAAAGAAGCGTTTTGGTTTTTTCAGAATGTTGACAGTGAAATGCCCAGCTTCCAATGAAACAGGCATGATGTCATTGAGCGAGCCTGCTCACCTTGTTTGGGGAAAGGAATGGAGGTTTGTGGAAGTTCAGGTGTTTCTAACCTAGATTCTCTCATTAAAGCACACTGATTGAGGTCAGAAACAGCCTGTGATTAAGTCACTTGCCAGGCCAGTGTAGAAGCTGCTCTTGGGCATCTTGTACCAGGCAGCCTCTGACTTATAGTCCAGCTGAGCCCAAGGGGCTGGTTTGCAAAAGCAAGTTGTGCGGAGACTGGATTTTTGAAAAATGAAAAGACTCCCAGAAGAAAAGGTAAAGAAGTGAGACATCCCCAGACCCACCCCCTGGCCCTGGCCAGCTGCCAGCAGCAGGTCAAATTATATTCTGTTTTTGTTTTGCTTTCCTTCTTCACAGGATGGAAGGACCCCTGTAAGTATCTGCTTTTACCAGGTTCGTTTGTGATGCCAGCCATGTATGTGTGTGTATTTGCATAATCTGTTTTATGTGCTATGGACAGCTCCTCCGTGGTTGAGGACAGCCGCAGGGAATCCTGTAGGTCCTTGTGAAAATGTGTACCCCACAGACATATGTGTCTGGCATGGGCTGGAAAATCACGATGTTTTATCCTCAGATCATAAAACATTCCTAGCTGGTGAAGAAAATATTTCAGCCTATCCCTTTACTACCCTCAACAAAGGTCATGGATGTGATTTTTTTTTTGCATGGGGCATTTGGAAACTAGTAAACATGACCTGAAAATATGTGAGCAGACTTGAGAGCCCACACACGGGTAAGTATTTCCACGGAAGATGGGCTTTCTGTCTTGCCTTTCATACCTGCCAAATCACAGCCTTAGCCCAAAGCACCCTCTGGCCACCTCTGCACTCATTCTTCATCATGGGTCTCTGCTTGGGGATTCAGTAGAGTTTGCCTTTCAGTAGCATGCGAGGCTCATGCTCATCCTGCCACACTCCTGCCATGAGTTTATATGTGGCACATGTGCCAGCCTCTGGTGCTTTTGCCCATCACTGCCCCCTGAACTTCCGTCTGGATTGTTGTCCTTTTCTCAGCAGTGCCCCTGAGTCCACCTTGTGTCTATGTCATGATCTCCACTTGGCTGGGAGATCCTGCAGGAGCACTGCCAGCTTGGCCCTTCCTCTACCAGCCTCCAGCATGCTGCTCTGCACGTCCACACACCCAAGAAATGCTGGTTCCATGGCCAGTCTCTAAATGACTGCTTTTTGAGATGTGTGTTTGTACCGGTCCTGATCAGTGGTGGACAAAGTACCCTAGACTCATTTGGAGTCTCAAGTCCTAGGTTCAAAAGTCCCAGTTTTACTCCTTACCAGCTGAATGATCTTGGACAAGTCGCTTCTCTCAGTCTCCATTCTCTTATCTGTAAAATGGGAATGATACTACTTGTACTTATGGTGTCTACCTAGCAGAATGGTGGGAACCACCAAGTCCAGCAATGCACACAATGTTCTTTGTGACTAGAAGACAGTAACAGAGTGTGCAATTATTTATTTAAATGTGGTCACTCTACTTCTTATCTTCAAGTATAATTTTTCAGAAACTGAATTTGTCTGAGCTTTACTTCCATTCTATCTCTGACTAACAGGGCCTCCCTCCACCAATAAAGGATGCTGGACCCTTAGACCAAAGTCTGCTCTGAGAAAACAAAGCTGTCTGTGTAGTTTAGGGGGAGTCACTGGATGTCTGAAATAGAAGGGACCTCAAGGGCCATCCATTCCACCCCACCCCTCTACAATATAATCAGCAAGTTGTCATCCAGTCTATCTTGTTGAGGACTCTTCAGTGTTGACTCTCCTCTGATCTCATGAAGAGTGCCTTAATTAACCCCCCCCCCAATTGTTAAATTGGTTGCATAGAAAGAAATGAATCAGGCTGAAAGTATTAGCCAAGTCCTGTGTATTATCTATGTCCTTTGCGCAGTAATGGAGTAAAAACAGCATCTTGAACTTCCTCTGAGAATCTCAGTTGTAATCTGCTATTTACTACCAAGGTGAGCTTGCACTGATTCCTTTTCCTCTCTGGGTCCCTGTTTCCCCATCTGTAAAATGGGAGGTAGGTGAGCATCACAGTCCCTGTTAGGTCCAGCCTCCCTGATGTGGCTTTTCTGAGTCTTCGCCCATCCTCAGGCCACACAACCCACCACAGTTGAAAGACAGATCCTACATGTAATGATCTCATTTTAGAAACTACACTCCCTTGTGGGCCCATTGGCCAAGCACTGGAGCTGGACAAGAAGGCAGGGAAGCAGAGCAAGGGCTTTGGAGAAGACAGGCATCAGCACCTGCTCTTCCCTTCTCCAAGGGTTTACCTTTAACCTATTCCTTTATCCCACAAAGGTTTTCACTAGGAAAGGTCATTTACAAGTTATCTATGTTTGATGTTGCCTTACTCACTGAGAATGACCTCCCAGTTTTTGGGAACACTCAATCACTTCTCATTTCCACACAGATAGAAGTGACTGTTCCTAATCCCTTCCCTTTTTCGTTATTTCCTGTTGGTTTTCTTCTCTGAGCTTAGCAGAGATTCCCACGTGTCTTTTTCAGCCTTCTCTGAGACCTAGTACATATTCTTTGGAGCCTCCTCATATATATAAAGGAGAGACTAGACTGGGTCATTATAATGTTTATCCCAGATCTGTATTCCATGACCTGGCATTCTAAGTTCTGAGCATCCTACTGGTTCCTGTATTCTATGTTCTAGGGTCCCTTGCAGCTCTGCTATTCTTTGGCCTGAGGACCTTTCCAGCTAGAATGTGTTATAAATCCCCTTTGGTGAGAGGATTTATACCCTCATAATGTACCATATTTCTTTGGCTAAGGCTTATGGATTTAAATTCATCCTGTTGTTTCCTCCTTTGATGCTTTGTGGCACCATGTACTCATAGAGCTTGTTATATCTCGGATCATCTTTGAGTGATCCCAAAATGCAGTGGGCTACCTCAAGAAGTTGAGGGTTCTCCATCATTGGAAGAGAGGAAGCAAAGACCGGCCAATGACTTGATTGTATTATAGAAGAACTGTTTGTTCAGATGCGGACTAGAATGGCTTCCCCTGGAGGTCCCTTCTACTTCCGACATTCAGTGACTCCCTCTGCCTGTAGCTTTACATTCCATCTTGAAGTCCTTCTACCATCGTAAGCAGCAACATCAAAGGTTGGAATTCTTCATGCCCCAGCTCTCCTAGACATTGAGGATACCAAGAGAAGCTAGTTGGGTGCTTAGCTGCCTTCATTTAGTTAGGTACACAGAATAATGAATGTTTCAATATGGCGCACGTTGCACACTGAGAAACATGTAGAGAAAGTAAGTGATACAGGCATTCAGAGAGGGGAATGGTCACCAAAGGGAGGGTCTATCAGGTGATAGGTGATTCTTGAGCTAGACCTTCAAGAAAGGGCCTTGTGGTGGGTCCTTGTCCATAATTTCCCCAGATATTATCCACTTCCTCCTCTCCCTTTTCTTCCCTCTATGTTGCTTCTTAGTAAGTCACTCAACCTCTCTGGGCCTCAGTTTCCTTATCTATAAAATGAGGGGCTTGAACCCGGAGCTCTGTTCTTGCTCTAGATTGATGGGCCCATGATGCTCTGAAGCAGCCTTGCCTCCCAATCTTCCCAATGTCCTTTCTTTTCCTCCTCTCCTTCCTTGCCTTTTTCTATCCCAAATTACTTTGTCTTTTCCTTCACTTTCTCCCCTACCACCATCTGAAAATCATCCTCTTCTTTATTTCTTCACAAAGTGCCCTCATATTTTTCCACAAAGTGTCCATTCACGATTTTTCATAGTTTTGAGTCAGGTTTTAGGGTATCTTTGATTGTCCCTTATGCCATGTAAGGGCCTTCTCCATCTCCAAATCCCAAGCATTGGGCAAATCATACACTCAGTTCCCATCCCCATATCAAGTTCTGTCACATCCTTATGTTTTCCAGATGGAGCTCAGATGAATTTTCCATTATACTTGAACTTTCAGCACATTCAGGTGTTAGACCACAGCACACAATGTCTCTGACATCTGCTCTTCCATTCCCAACAATAGGCTGGGTCTTTATATTATCATGACAGAGTTGTCCCTAGCAGGCCTGGCTTCTTTTTTTTTTATTCATTCATTCTCTCTTTTCTCTCTCTCTTTCTTTCTTTCTCTCTCTCTCTCTCTCTCTCTCTCTCTCTCTCTCTTTCTCTCGACCCCTTCCTCTCTCTCTCCCCCCCCCCCCTCTCTCCCCCTCCCTCATCTCTCCCTTCCTTCCTTCTTTCCTTCTTTCCTTCTTTCCTTCTTTCATTCTTTCCTTCTTTCCTTCCTTCCTTCCTTCCTTCCTTCCTTCCTTCCTTCCTTCCCCATTTCTTCTTTTCTTCTTTCCCTCCTTCTTTCATTTTAAATAGATGTTGCCCCTAAAGCCTCATTATTTCCAAACTAGATTCAGTGAATAACTCAAAATAATGAGCCTTAGTGGAAGGAAACAAAACCTCACAGGAATAATGCATACCATCCATATCCCCATTGTCCTGGCTACTACTAGAGCTTTGTTTTGGTTTTTCCAGAATGCTTTCAGCAAAATTGACAGGAGATGACCCAGAATCACAATATTGTTAGCTACAAAAACAGTCATTTTACCCACCTGTGCAATAATTTGTCAGACACCAAAGAGGAAAGAATAATAAGAGAATAATGACTTGATGCAGGACCATTTCTACCTAAGTTTTATCGAATATGAAGATAAAGAAAATGGAGCGAGAATTTTGTTTTGGTGAGAACCTGTGATTTTTGTTGGTGTAGGTCAGTGGTTTTCAACCTGTGGGTCACGACCCCTTTAGGGGTTGAATGACCTTTCACAGGGGTCACAGGGGTCACTTAAGACCATTGGAAATAGGTCTTAGGAACCGAGACACCACCGTGCTCTTCTATCTGTCTCCAGGCGGGTCCGGCTACATGCAGACACACCCACATATGAGTATTAAAGGGTCTCAGCATTAGGAAGGTTGAGAACCACTGTTGTAGGTAGATCCCTGGTGAGGAAAGTTCCTCTATCTTGGTATCATTTCTAAGCCAAATTCCATTTTTCTGCTCACCTGAAACTCACATCTGATTCCTTACTTCTAGGAGTGTGGATTACAACAGAAGTGTTCCTTGAGTTCATCCCAGTTGAAGTGATTATAAGTCTCCTCTACCTCCCATAATAGGTTGTTTTCTTGAATGCCCCTTTAGCATGGTAGGGTAAAAGCTGGGCTTAGAGAGAGGGAAGTCAAGATTCAGACCCTACCTATTAACTCTAACTGTGTAGCCACAAACAAGTACCTTCTCTGAACCTCATTTTCCTTATCTGGAAAGTGGGAAAAATGGTGCCTGTTACAATACCAGCCTCACAAGGTTGTTGGATCCTAGTGGTAAGGCTAAATAGAAAATCCAGTTTCTCTTACTCTCATGATTGTACTCAGACTTCTTTACCAGAAAGCTGCTGTTGAAAGGGTCACCACCTTTTTGTCACCTCTCCATAAGAGTTGTATGTGCTATCTTCCTCTCCTTCTGACCCCCTTCCTGATGACAACATGGGCATCCATATCTGCTTTCTGGACTCCTTAGCTCTCTTTGTCCTTTCCTTCTTCTCTACAACTTCTTCCTTTCTCCCCTTTTCCTTCAAAATTTCCTCTTGTGGCTCCCAACTAGTATGTGCCATGTACTGTCACAGCCAAAAAGCTTTGTCATCTTGGCTTTCCCAAAAAATGTATTTCAAGACAGCCCCAAACATCATGTTGCCCTCGCTGGAAACCATGGGTGGTTTGGCTTTCTGCCTCAGAAAACTACGGGAAAGCTGTAGAAAGTATGGAGAATGGCTGAATGATTAATGTCACCCAGTGGTCAGAGACCTCACCTTTCCAGGCAGAAGAGTAAGAGAGTCTGCATCACTTCCTGATGAGTATGTACAGGGCACACCCCAAGCCCTAGCTCACTGCTGGCAGCCGCTGCCCTCTAAGCTTGGAAGTGATCGACCAAACAAGAAGGAGGCTCCACACAGGCAAGGTAAAGAATGTTTGCCCATGTTCATTTTTAGTAGAGCTGGGTAAAGCTAGACCACTGCACATCTTGAGGAACGGTTGCTTTTATTCTGATGTGGGTCATGGGGAGTGCTTCTATACTTCACACTTGAAACTGTGTTGATAGTGGCCAAAATCAGAATGGGATGGGGATGGAATAAGCATTTATATGAGTCTGACTGTGTGCTAGGCATTTATGAATCTGACTGTGCGCTAGGCATTTATATGAGTCTGACTGTGTGGTAGGCATTGTGCTAAGTGCTTTAGAAGCACCTCATTGGATCCTTGCAACTACCTTGTGAGGTAGCTCCTACTATTATCCCCATTTCACAGTTGAGGAAACTGAGTCAAACAGAGGATAAGTGACCTGACTAGGGTTACACAGCTCTTGCACAGCTAGAAAGTGCCTGGAGATTGATTTGAACTCAAGTCTTCCTGACTCCAGACCCAATATTCTATCCACTGTATCACTGAGCTATCTTTAGAGTAACAGCTTCTCCCAAGTTCTGTGCCTGTTATTTTCCTGTCCACAGACCACAGGACAGACTTAGCCCAAGTCAATACATTTTCCCTCCATACACCTATAAATAATTTGTCAAACTTTCCCCTTTTGTGTATTTTTGGGCACATCCCTTTTCCTTGCTCAGATTTTCTTCCTGTGAATCTGCTGAAGAATTTACCTGAAATCAGGGTGTCCTCTTACCCAACCCAGCCCTTAGGACAGGGTCTCTGCCCAGCAGCTAAGGCCACCCCAAGAATGGAGGCCTCAAGAACAATTCCTCCCAAGGCCCGGCAGCTCCTCATCAAGGACACTGTAATTTACAATCAAGTTTGGAGCAGCCGCATGTTCACCAAAGTTCCCCAGTGAGAGGACCCTTCTGTATTGTTTCTTAGCAAGGAGATTTGAAATTAGTGTCCCCCCACAAAAAAAAATTACTGCCTTCCAATAAAGTGAGATACTCAGGATTACTTATGCTTCTTTCTGTTGCTGCAGGTATGAGGCATGATGTGGGGAAGGGGCAGATCCATGGGTTGGGTCAGGCAGCTTCCAAGAGCCCTTCGCCACCTCAGCAGAGCTGTAAATTCCCACCAGAATGACCCTTGGGCAAGCCCCAGAAAGCAAGGACATTCACCCAAATAAGATCTACTGACAGTGTGATGCCATTCACATGGGTGCTCCCCAACAGTGCACTGCCTGATCTGTCTGCTCCTTCTTACCTGGGATAGTCTTGTCTATATTCTTCCATAAATTCTCTATTAGGGAATCTATGTTGGGTTCCTCATGACCTTAGAGCCTTTCATGGGATTCTCTCACCTGGTCTGTTCCCACTTCTGGCCAGCCAAGGTGGTCTTGTTTGTGGATAACATTATACTGATTGTTGGAGGTACAAGAGTATGTCCATGGATACACCTTAGAACATGTTGAACATGGATTGTCCCAAATCTGTACAAAGCAAACTGATTGGATGAAAAATGCATATAGACAGATTGTAACATAGAATTAGATGACCACTTGTTTCTCTCTCTCTCTCTCTCTCTCTCTCTCTCTCTCTCTCTCTCTCTCTCTCTCTCTCATGTCTCTCTTTGTCTTTGTCTCTCTAGAAAACAAAATGGAGCCCAGTGCCTGTAGAAGAGTAGGTACCAAGGGATGTCTTGATAGACTGTTTTGCCTAACTGCAGCAATGGGGAGGGCAGTGTAAGGGACATGTTGCCCATTCAGTGCCACATGAAGAGATTCATCAGGGGAAAGTATAACAAATTTATATGTGGAGAATGACATTTTGTTAAAGTGGTGCTTTATAATCATTCTTATAAAGTATGTGTAGAGGAATGTACAGAGCAAGGGACAGCCAAGTCAGGAAGAGCACAGTTTGAATCCACTTCTGGCCCTGACTAGCTGTGGGACTGTTAGCCAATCCCTTACGCACCAATGTCTCAGTTTCTTTTTTTTTTTCAGTTGAAGGTCACCCCAGATAATGTCTGTAAAGCCCTTGTAGGCCTGGTAGCACGATATAAATGTCTATCCTTATTCTTATTCTTATTACAACCTTTCCCTGGAACAGAGCCAAACAAAAATCAGCCTGCCTTCCACAGGGTCATGCCATTTGCCCTAGTGCTGAGGGACTGGGGTTAGATTTCTATATCACTCAGGGCATTTTAAAAGGGCTCTGCTGCTCTTCCTCCAGCCTTGGTGTCCTCAGCCTGTCAGGCCCTTGACTCTAGTTTCAAGTGAATGCTGAGGGTACTCTGGTGGCTCTCAGAACGCTGAGTCCTGTATCTTTGACTCCCATGAGGGCAAAGGTCTACCTTATCCTCTAAAAAGAAGGAAGAATGGCTTAGAGTTGAGTCAATGAGGTCAGGCTAGCAAGTAGTCCAAGCAGATGGCTGCTTCATGACAAGAGAGGATGAATGCCAAAAGATTCCTCCTGATAGGAATGGATTCCCTAAGAGCCTAGCCCTGTGTCCAGCTCTCTGCACAGGCCATTCCTGATGCGGGCAATGCCCTCCCTTGTTACCACTGCCATTTTGGAATCCCTCACTCCAGTACTAACTCATATGTGAGGCCATTCTCGCCCATTCTCAGTGGTTTGTCCCTCTCCCTGCTTGATATTATCTTGATTTTCAATATTTTAGTAAATTTCACTTAAAAAAATTTAACTGCCATTTATTTTCTATCCCTTTCCTTCCTGAAAATAAAAAGAAAAAACAAATCTGTCATAACAAATATGCATGTTATGCAAAACAGAGCCCCACCATAGCCATGTTTGAAACATATCACATTCTGTATCCTGAATCCATCACCTGCCTGTCCCAGTGCAGGTTACATCATCTGCTCTCAGGCTTGAGATCATTTTTTTGTCATCACAGTTCCTCTGTCTTTAATTACTGTTGCACATGTATAAATTGCACTCCTATTTCTGTTCACTTCTTTTGCGTAAGTTCATAAAAGTCTTCCCAGGATTTTTTCCAAAACTGCCCCTTTGTGTTGGAATGGAATTAATGGCATAATAATATTCCATCACATTGATATGCCATAACCTGTTCAATCATTCCAAGGTCACATTTCCAAGATGTATAAGGACCTGAAATTGCTTTGTATCTACTTTGTATGGTTTCTGTGTTGAATTTCCTCTATGTGTGTGTGAGAGGTAATATTATTATTCACCTTTTCCTATAGGAATGGCAGTAGAGGCAGGGATCTATGATTTCACTGGTATAGTACATGACTATATGTGTGATGTTGTGGTGGGGGAGGCGGGGGGCAAAACAGAGACTTCCTGAGCATAGGGACTGTGTTTCATTCTGTTTGTATCCCTAGCACTAAGGGTAGGACTTGGTAAATGTTTCTTGAATAGGAATGCTGAAATTCCCACTACCCAAATTAATGGAATGTTTCCTGTTGCTCCTAGAAGATAATATTCTAGCATAATGGAGGTAGCGGATGAGGATGTAGAAACTCAGAAAATAAAATCACTCTTTGGGGTTTAAAGGCCTTTTGGTCTGTGTCTCTTACATGGACTTTAAACACAGCAAGGGCCATAAGGCTAGACCAGCTCTCCATCTGGTACTCACATCTCATACCTGCTAAGAGAACCCCTGAGAACCAGAGGCTACTTTCTCATTTTAGAAAAAGGCCTTTAAAGAGGGTGTAGTTTGGTCCCAAGGCAGTGACCGATGGCTCCCCTCCTCACAACACACACACACACACACACACACACACACACAGATATGAACTCTGTTACCATACAGGTGTCTTTCTGTCTCTTTGGGACTGGGGGAGAGGATGGGCCCCAGGGTAGGGTTTGAGGGCCCAGAAAAGGCACATGGAAAGATTATATCATAGAGCACAGCAGAGGCGGCTAGGTGGCACAGTGAATAGAGCACTGGCCCTGGAGTCAGGAGTACCTGAGTTCAAATCCGGCCTCAGACACTTAACACACACACACACACATACAAAAACTAGCCGTGTGACCTTGGGCAAGTCACTTAACCCCAACTGCCCTCCAAAATACAAAAACAAAAACAAAACCATAGAGCACAGCAGAATTAGAGCTGGAGGGTTCGTATAGATCATAGAGCCCAGCCTGCTCATGTTTAAAGTGGGGAACCAGAGGTGTGCCACTGAAGCAATGTGGCCAAAGTCACTCTGGTAGAACTTGGAAGAATCTGGCTTCAAACTTATGTCCCCAACCTTCTGCTTCCTCGGGCTTCTTCCCAGTTGTACCCAGTGGTAGCTCCTAGCTGCAGCTCAGACTTGGAGTTGAGTGACTGGCTTTGGTGTGCTTTCTCTTCCCAAAGTCAGCCAAGGTTTACCTTTCTGGCAGTGCCACAGGAGGGGGGCTCTTGGGGCAATCCTTGGGCCGAGAGGTGGATATTCAATAAAGGATTCAAATGACACTTTTGTTCAATTCTTGGCAGCAGATTTTCTTTCATCATTTTTTTTTCTTTCCTTCCTCTAAGAATGTATCTTGGCTTTGAATTCCATAAAAGTCCAGTGTTTGTGATGTGTCCCATGGTGCAAGAAATCAGGTTGATAGACCTTATTCCCCAAGACCTCAAAGCAGAGTGTAGGGCTGTTGTCAGTGTGCAGGCATTATTAGTAAGAACCAAGCCACAGGCCCTCTGGACCTCTCACTAGCACCCAGTTTCAGCACTGCTGTTGTGAACAGCAGACAAGTTTTTCAAGAAGCAATTAGGTTGTGTTTGTTTTAAATACAGAGGCTCTGAGTTAGAGGAGAAATTAGACATCTGAGAGCAGTCCTGTCTTCATGTGTGATGATGTTTGGCATCCACATCTGCCAGAATTTGGCTAGAATGGGATGTGGCCCAACGCCTTTTGGCCCCCATGGTACTGAGCTCATTTTTACATTTGGGGAATGAATTTGTTAGTCCTTTTTCTATCCTGGTCCAGCCTTGAGCAGGCTTTGCTCAAGTGCTTAGACTTCATTCAGAGCTTGTAACCTGTACTATAAGTATTCCCAAACTAAAATGTTCCCATCTCATGTTAAAAAAGCAATTTCATCCCTTAGCATCTCAGAATAGAAAAAATGTCTGAGAGGGCTGGGATGCAGCAGTTACCATGGTAACTAGTCTTTGTTTTTGGATCTCCAGAACAATATCCAGCACATGGCAAATGGCCAAACAGTGTGTTTAGAGTTCCCTGATGGACAGCTGGTGGCTAAGATGGACAGTCAGTGGCTTGTGCTGAGAAAAAGGGTGTTTTTTCTCCTATTTCAAAAGGTATTTTTATCTCTCTACACTAGTTTTTGTGCTGGGGACAAATGGTTTTATTGAAGAGGAAAAGGTCCCCAGAGTCATTTATTGGGAGATTGGGATAGGGGATAAATAAAAAAAAGAGAGGGATGGCTAGGTGGCACAGTGAATAGAGCATCGGCTCTGGAGTCAGGAGGACCTGAGCTCAAATCTGACCTCAGACACTAACTAGCTGTATGACCCTGGGCAAGTCACTTAACCCCATTACCCTGCCTTCCCCCTCCAAAAAAGCAAAAAAAAAATTAAAACAAGAAAAAAGAGAGACATGTTATGTTCTGAAAAGTGGGCCAGAAAAGGGTCTTCTACTTTAGAAATAATATTAGTCACCTTTTCCTATATGAATGGCAGTAGAGGTGGGGGCCTGTGATTTCACTGAGATGGTGAACTGGCAGGTAAGGGAAGTTGGCACCTTCTCTGGAATGGTAAAATCTTAGAAGGTTGCCTGTGACTTGTTGAGGATCACACAGCACTTATGGGTCAGAGGTGAGGCTTGAACCTGGGTCCTCCTGATTCTGCCTTTTCCATCACTGTCCCTTGCTGACTTTTTCAAAATGAGAAAGATACTTTTCTGCCTAACTAAATATACCCCCCTTCCCTTTTATTTTAAATGATTATTGATAGAAACCTAAGAAATTTGACTTTTGGAACTAAGGAGTGAAAAAAGGATGGATGATGCCAGTGAAACAGAAACCTACAAAGGCATTGACATGGCCCTGAGTTCATGAGGGCTACATTGACCCCAGAAAAGCTCTGGAAGACCCGGTCATTCATATAAACATAGTAGGGGAACAAAGCCCCATGCTTGCTCTGTGGGCTGCTATTCCTGAAAATTTCATCCACAGTCAGCGACTGGCAGGTGACAGGCCTCTCAATACTTACACTAGGCCTCAGGAAGCCAAAAAGGCCTTTGTGGAGCAATCCACTCAAAGCCTTTCAAGCATGAGTAGGAACTTGCTGGAGACTAGTCTTCAGGGCTCTGGGATTAGCCCTACACCAGGAAAAGACTTTGGATGAATAAGTGAGATGTACTCATATACAATGGGTGAGGTCAAGCTAGACAGCAGGTCACTGGGAAATGAGCTGGGATGGGGACAGTGAATGGACTCTGTGCATAATACCACTCCACAGGTCCTAACCAAGATTCCTAAATGGATACTAAAATTAAGTCTCCTGGCTCAAATCTGCTGCTTTTTCAGAAAATAAGCCATATCATATCTCGATTTGAAAGGCCAGTTTCCTTTAGAGGCATCTCGTCTTCTCCTGAGGAAGAAAGAAAGGAAGTGATGTTGAGAGACTTGAGCACAAGTAGGGCTGTGGGACCTTCTACTTTCACTGGGTCCAAGTCTCTAGATACAAAATCTTCCTGCTGTTGTTTTTTCACTTTTTAAAAAAGAAATTGAAAGCAGCCTCATCCAGGAGATGCCCAGTAATGGCTTTGTATGCCGGTGAGAATGATGAAAATAGATAGTAGCTAGGTCAGTTCAATTCACAAGCATTTGTGTTCTAGCTACTGGGAATAAAAAGACAAAGTGCTTTTATCTTCTGGATGGGAACGTGTGATTTGGAGCAGGGGAGAGAGTGCTAACAACTGCGGGGACTGGGAAAGATCCCTTGTAGCATGGAATACTTTTTTAAGGCTTACATGGAACAAAGGATTCCAAGGGGAAGAGGAAGGTCATTCCAAGCAAAGGGAGCATCCAGTACAAAGTACACAGTAAAATAGAGAGGGAGCAGCAGCAGGCTGGCTTTGCCAGGAGGGGAGGGGAGAAGGGTATTGTGGAATCAGAACCAAGGTGACGTGCCAAAAGACATCTGCGCTCTTTGGTTCACATTTGTGCAAACCAGGATATTTGTGAAGGTCTGGCTAATCTGAATCCCAGCCCTGCCTCGGCCTAACTGGGTGACCTTGGAAAGTTACCTTTGGGAGGTAAAGGGTCATTGGCTTGAGAAGTTGAATGGATCCTAGAAACCCTTTCTTAATGTAAAGGAGAAAACTTACTTCACCATTTTGGCCTCAGTCTTCCCATTTTAAAAGTGAACCCATTGGCTTAGATGTCTTCTAATGTGCCCCTGCCCTCAACTCTACAGTCCCTAGGCTATCTATCTGCTTTTATGACCTGTCATCTAATTATTGTTCTTGCATTTCAAAATAGTTTTATTGTATTTTAAAAAGCAAACCCTGACCCTGTAGCTGAGGGTATAGAAAACGGCTGGAGATTCAGTAATCCTTAAGCTACAGTTTGCTGACCCTTGGTCTCTAGCTTTATGAATAAAGATAATCTCTTTTAGATTGTTGTCAATGGAGAATAGCATATTTGTTCCCCCCCCCTTGGGTAATGTGTATTTATTTTTAAAATAAAACCAAGGTCAACCACTCCTGGTGTAGCCCCAAAGAGTGCTGGAATTGGAGTCAGATGGAGTCAGGTTTTGGCTTTGCCTCTTAGGATCTGTGGAACCCTGGGCTTTCCTTTTCTCGTGGATACAAAAATAGTTTCTAGGGCTGCTGTAAAGAACTAACCAAAGCATGAAAATGCAACTGACAGTGGTGACAGTGAGGTCAGGCAGACCCAGGTTCCAGTCCTGCCTCTGCTCCTAGCTTGTGACCCTCGATGACTCCCTTAGCCTCTCTGAGCCCTGATTGCCTCATCCATAAAAGGATAATAATAACACCTAATAGAACTTATCCCCCAATGAGATCACCTTCTCTAAAGAGCCATATGAGTTAATATTAATTTTTGTTAATGGGCCTTGTTTGTTGCTCAGGCTGCCAAGAGCTCTTGGCTCAAAGTTGGACCCGTGAAATGAACATGTTCTCCCTTCCAGGTAGTAGGACACTAACTGAGCCTTCATTTTCAGTCATGTAATTCAGCGTGAGTCTGAAGATCAGAACTAGTGGCCCTGGAAGAGACAACATTGTGAGGAAGGTCATGAAGTTGGCTTCTTTGGGGATTCTGGGAGCTGGACAGCACAGGGCAAAGAGGATTGGACTTGGAGGTTGGAAGCCCTGCCTGTAAATCCTCTCTCAGACACTTACTAACCATGTGACCCTGGGCAAGTCAATTAACCTGTTTCAACCTGTGTCTTTATCAGAAAAATGGGAATCATGATGACATCCACCTCCCACGTTTGTTGGGAATTTCAGAAGAGATCATGTGTGTGAATCACATTATAAACCTTAGAATGCCCTATCAATGTCGAGCTGTCATCATCACTATTAGTGTTGGTATTTCAGCCCTGGAAGGGACTTAGACATGTGGCTCAACCACCTCATTTCACAGATAAGGAGTAAGGTCGAGGGAAGAAGGCACTTGCCCAAGACCACTCTTTGTCATGGCTTCACCAGGACTTCTTGATAATCCTGGGGTGGCCCTAGCCAAAGTGCGATCAGATCCAGAACGACAGCCCTGTGCATCCCTCCTGCAAGCCTGCTTCCATCTACCTTTCTCCTGGTGGAAGGCCAGACTACAACACAACCTGACAAGTGCTTTCACACAATGGATTTCACTAGTGAGAAGAATTTAGCCTGATGTTCCTGCCTGAACACTCTGCTTTTGAAGAAGACACCTTGAGGCAATGTTATCAATCATTAAATCTGCTAGTCCTGATTTAGCACCTGCTATGAGACAAATCCTGTGTCTGATCCTGGGGGCACAAAGACCAAAAGGAAACATGCCTGGATTTCAAGGTGCTTACAGTTGATCCAAGAAGATGGCTTGTCCACATATAAGAATGTCCATCACCTATGCAAGAGAAGTGCTTGTGAATTTGGAGGTGGGCATTAGCAGATTTGGAAAGACCTCTTGTAAGAAATTACATTTGGAAGGGCAGTTGGGGTTCAGTGATTTGCCCAAGGTCACACGGCTAGTAAGTGTAAAGTGTCTGAGGCCAGATTTGAACTCAGGTCCTCCTGACTCCAGGGCTGGTGCTCTATTCACTGAACCCCCAAGAAATTATATTTGAATCAAAGTTGGAAAGAAATTGGGAATTCTGAAAAGTAGAGATGAAGAAGAGGGTGGGTGCATTCCAGGCATGGGGACAGCTTTATGAAAGACAAAGTGATGGGAGATCAATAAGTCAGTCAGCTACCGTTTATCACATGTCCACTATGTCCTAGGCACTGTGCCAAGTGGTCTTTATGCACAGTGTCAAGACCACTTTGGCTGGACCATAGAATCCATGTTTATCCCAGTAGTAGATATAGTTGGGGGTGGGGTCTTGGTATTCTATAGGTCATAGACCTTCGGCAGGTACTTTATGCGGCCAGCCCTGCCTTGGTGCTCCCCTGAGAAGCCCCCATATTTCCATTTTGCAGAGCTGATTTAACACAGAATCAGGTCAGTGTCTATTCAGACACAGCCCATCATTACAAGTGAAATCAAACCCCTTAGGATGTATACACCCTCATTTATACAAAGTCTGGGGTAGCACAATTAGTCCATGATGCATGTGGGAGGGAGGAGCCTCAGCTCTATTGGTCAGCACCAACCTCAGGGAATTTTCTTTCCCAGTGCATGTGGTCACCCCCATCTCTATTTCCAGCCCATGATCACTGCCTCCTACCTTTTCTAGACCAGAAAATGCAGCTCCATTACCCTGAGGTCTGCTCCCCACTGACTAGACAGATTGTCTGTTTTCTGTTATCCCCAGCAGGAAGCTGTCTCATTGACTTTCATGGGAGGGCTTCAGGCGGGTTGAGAATCAGGGCAGCTCTTCTATGAACAAATCTGAGCAGAAGGAAAGGAACCTTTGATGGTATAAAATATTCAGAACAGTTTTCAAAAACTCACTGTCCATGACCAATTTTTATTCTTGAAAGCAGGTGGTAAAACCCACTCCCCTTCACTTCATAAAGAGATTAGGATCCAGGGCTCTATGGGTCTGGAATGGTACATATACTCTTAGATATATTTGGTTTGGGGGTTGCTTTTGTTGAACTGTTTTCTTGTTACAAGGGAGATGTAACCCTAAGTCCACCTTAAAAGATAAAATAAGAGAATTATTCCAAGACAAGAAATTAAAGTCAGTAAATGCCATTATTAAGAGGCAAGGAAGACACTGATTATTCTAAGGCCCCTAGGTGGGGACAGAAGATTCCATTCCAGTTGCACACACACAGATGACTCCATCACAGACTATGATGGGAGAAAGGGCACAGGAGCACTCTGGATGGAATGTTCTGAGGGTGCAAAAAGGAATGAGACACTTAGCCTGATTCAAAAAAGTCTAAGGCGGCAAGGGGCTTCCATGTAAGCTAAACCATGATGGAAGAGAAGGGTTCTGGGAGGGCGAGACCAAGGTCAAGTCCTGTCTCTAAGCTGTTTCAGAGTTTGCTTGCAAGCCTGGCTTTTGGTCCCTTTCTGAGCCAAGCTGCCAGGATTGGAGGATGGGTCATAGAATCTCTGAATCTCAGCACTGGGAAACATCTGAGAGCCCTGCTCTGGCCTGTGCAAGTGACCACGCCTAAAGATCTTCCCCACTTAGAGATCCTTTCCAGTGATGGAGAACTCATTACCTCTTGAGACAACTCATGACTCATTTGGATTATTCTCTTTAATTCTCCTACCAATTTGAAATGACACTCTGATGGTCAAGACCTAGAAGCTAAGTAGACACACCGAGGCATGCCCATTGCTTAGAAAAGTTCCCAGTGGCACACATTAGGAGGAAGTCCAGATGCTCTGGCAGTTGGTCCAACAGTGAGTGACAGGTGAAGGTCACCCTCCACCTCCACAGGTGGGCTCTGTCATTAGGGGAATAATATTAATGATAATGGCCAACTTTGATAGAAGACGTTGAAGATTTCTAAAGTGTTCCACAATACATTGCTCCTTTGATCCTCACAATAGGTGCATAAAGTGGGTGCTAGATATATGATCCCCATTTAGAAGGTATTAAGGGAATCCCCAGGCCTGGGTTTTGGATTCAAGAGGCCCAGCAGGCTTCTGCTCTGTGGCAGAGAGGCAGTGGGGAGAATGCCCAGAGATCAGTCAAGATTATGTCCGGCGATTGTGTGCCGCACTTTTGACTATGATCATTTTCTGGTTAGAGCTCAATCTGTTGAATTCTCATGGATATTTTTAAGGTCTGTTCTTAGAGGACAATGACTTATTCTCTGTTTATGAAGGATGACAAGCATCATCAGATATGATTTTGACCACCAACATTTGTCTTTCTAGATCTTCATCAAGAACTCCATTTTTTGCCAATAGCAGAGGCATATTACAATATTTCTTGTTTTTTGGGTTTTTTTTTTGCTTTTTGGAGGGCAGGTTGGGGTTAAGCGACTTGCCCAAGGTCACACAGCTAGTTTTTCGTGTTAAGTGTCTGAGGCCGGATTTGAACTCAGGTACTCCTGACTCCAGGGCCGGTGCTCTATTCACTGTGCCACCTAGCCGCCCCTACAATATTTCTTCTATTTCCTTTCATGTTCTGCATTAATCAGTAAATGACATTTCTTATGGATTACCTTGCTGCATTTCCCAGTAATAAGACCTGGCCCTGGAGCTCTTATTGTCTACCCCTCTGTTCCTGTAAACAAATCTTCATGACTCTGTCATATTTGCTAATTCTTTGTTGAACTATTATTAGTAATCATCCTGTGGGTGTTGCCCATGGGGGGCCTCTTGATTTCATTCATGTATTGTAGCTGTCACACAGGGTTCACCTAGCAGTTAGCCACTTTCAGTTATATGTGACAAATCTAATCATGTGTACCAATGTCAGTCTTTACTACGGCTTAATAAAGTGAGATCTACTTGTTCCAAAAGCATTTCCACTAATTCAAATTTTCATGGGCTTTGACGATCTTTATCAATCCTCTTGCCCTTTTTATGAGAAATCATTAATCCATATTTATCTGTCTTGGGTTGATGGATTCTATGTTTCATTAATATTTTTCTTAGATTTTGTCACAATACTTTGGAAATTGGTTGACCCTTTGGTATGTACAAAAGGATACATTGCTATTATCTTGTCTAAGGACTAGATTATTTCCAAAGGTGTAGGCAGAGCTTAGCCTGCTGGTATGGGTTATATAACATTCAGCATGGAACCAGAACACCTGGTGGGCAATCAGTGGCTGAAAATATTTGAAGTGACTATCTTGTTACCTATCTGAAAGTCAACGATCTGTAGATTATTTGTAACATAACACTTTAGAGAGGGGACCCTGGTTTTCAAAATGTTTTTGTTCATGTATTTTTAAAATCTCCACAATTTCTCCCCAGATCTTTCCTGTGCCTGCTCCCCAAAAGCAAACCCTTATAATACATAAGATTTTTTTTAAAGACAAAAGAAAAAGGAGACAAAAATCACCATAAATAACCAATGCATTTTTTAAATCTGAAAATGTATGGAATGTACCACACTTCTAGACCCACCACCTCTTCAAAGAAATGGGGCCGGAGGTATATTCTCTTATGTTTTCATTAGAATCAGGCTTGTTCTAAGCAAATTTGTACTATTCACTTCTGATTTCTGTTTTGTGCTTGTGTGTGGAGAGGGTGAAGAGGTTCTTTTCATTTATTTTGTGGTAGTCACTATGTATGTTGTTTTCTCGGCTCTGCTTACCTCCCTCTGCGGCAGTTCATGTCAGTCTTTTGATGCTTCTCTGTAATCATCGTATTAAGAAATTCTTATAGCTCGGCAATATTCCATTACATCCATGTACCATCATTTGTAAATGCATTCTTTAATTGGTAGGCATCTACTTTGTTTCTAAGTCTTCATTATACTAAAAGTGCTACTATGAATATTTTGGTGTGTGTGAGGACTTGATATTAATTATCTCCTTGGGGTACAAGCCTGTTCATTCACTTTAATTTCATGATTCCATATTGTTTCCTAAAATGATTAAGCTAATTCATATCTCTATCAACAATATTCTAGGGTGCCTGCTTTCTCACAACCCCTCCAACATTAACCATTCCCATCTTTGGTAAATGCTCCTAATTTGCAGAATGTGAGATGAAACCTTGGGGTTGTTATGATTGGCATTTGATGGGCATTAGTGTTTTAGGGACATTTTTTATGTGTTTGTTAATAGCTTATGATTATTTTGAGAAGAGTTTGTTTATATCTTTTGACAACTTATCTTTTAGAGACTGGCTTTTGTATGTGTGTGAATGTGTGTATATGTTCCTACATGTGTGTGTATATTTGTGTATGTGTGTATATACATCTTGAATACCAAAACCTTTTCAGAGAAGTGAGATTTAAGATTTTTCCCATTCAACCACTTACCTTCTTATCCTGGCTGCATTATTTTTGATTATGCAGAAGCCTTTCAGTTTCATGTAATCAGTCATCCCTTGCTTGATTAAGAATACATATCCTATCCATAGCTACAAGAGGAATGTCATCTGCATCTCTTCTATTTTGTTACAATATTATCTTTATTCTGAAGGCCACATATTCATTTAGAATGTATTTTAGTATATGACATAAGGTATTAGTCTAAACTTAGTTTTTGCCAGACTGCTTTCCAGTTTCCCCAATGGGTTTCTTAATTAAGGAAATATTTTCTAACTAATTTTTTTCTATGTAATTATTTTCAGTTTCAAGCTTTAGTTCAAAAACAGCCTCAGATACTTCATGGTTATATGATCCTGGACAAGCCAATTTGCCCATTTGCCTTAATTTCCTCATCTACAAAATAGGAATAATAATTGCACCTGCCTTTCTAGTTGTTGTGAGCATCAAATGAGGTAATCATTGTGAAGTGCTTGTCACAGCGTCTGACACATGGTAGATACTATATAAATATTAGGCATTATTATTGTTATTCAGCTTTGGGTTGTTAAGATCCATTGATTCTGCCGCTCCCATGTGTAATCTGCACCACAGATCTTCCCTATTTTACAAACAGTATCAGATGATTCTGAGGACTGCTACTTTATACTATAATTTGCGGGCTAGAAGTGCTGTTCCCACTTCATCCCTACCTTCAGCCCTCTTTTCATTGTATCCATTGATAGTCTAGACCATTTGTTCTTCCAAATGAATTTTATTATTATTTCATCAAGTTTTATAAAACAAACATTTTATAATTTGGTTGATGTAGCATTAAAACCATAAATTAACTTTGGCAATATTATTGTTTTTTTATCTTTTCCTGGGCCATCCATGAACACTAAGGGTAAGGGCTGTGTGTGTGTGTGTGTGTGTGTGTGTGTGTGTGTGTGTGTGTAGGGGGAGAGGAAAGGATAGAAAGGGAAAGGGAGAGAGAAAGAGAAAGAATATGAGAGCACAGGAATACATATACTTATGTGGCAGTCTGCTGAAAGCCATGGATCCCTTAAAATTCCCAACTGAAGGAAATGCTAAATTTCTGTTGAAAGTTAGTAAAAATAAAGATGTGATTTTTCCCACCCAAGTTCCTAGACCCCCTTGTAATATACCTCCATAACCTTGGGGGTCCATAGAGACTTTTCTAGGGCATTGAGACAAGAAGCAGCTTGTCCATGTTCACACAACTGGCATTTGTATGTGGCATCACAGGGACTAGAGTCAGGAAGACCTGAGTTCAAATCTGATTTCAGACACTTGCCTGTAGATCCTGGACAAATCACTTAGCCTTTGTTTCGGACAGTTTCATCTGTAAACTGGGAATAATAATAGTACCTATTTCCCAGATCATATGAGGATGAAATGAAATCATATTTATTTGTAAAGTTCTTAGCACAGTGCCTGGTATATACACAGGTATGTACATAGGTATTCTGATGATGCTAACTATGATGAAGATGATGACAATGATGATAATGATGAGATGATGGTGATGATGGTGGTGGTGATGATGATGATGATGATGATGAGATGATGGTGGTGGTGATGATGATGATGGTGATGATGATGATGAGATGATGGTGGTGGTGGTGATGATGATGATGATGATGATGATGATGATGTTGATGATGATGATGATGATGAGGTGATGGTGATGATGATGATGGTGATGATGATGATGATGAGATGATGGTGGTGGTGATGATGATGATGATGATATGATGGTGGTGGTGATGATGATGGTGATGATGATGATGATGATGATGGTGATGATGATGATGGTGATGGTGATGATGATGATGATGGTGGTGATGATGATGATGGTGATGATGATGATGATGATGATGATGATGGTGATTTCAGTGAAAGGACTTGGTCCCAGGTCTTGCTCAAATTTCAGCATGAAGTCATAAGAGATCAGATATTTGTTTAAAATATGGAAATCTCACAATTATTTTGCTATAAAGTTTTCAAATCACATTACCTAAATTCTCATTGATTCATGCCGCATTTGATCCACTCAACAATTCTGCGGATTGCAGGCATTATTACCCCTATTTTACAGAAAATGAAAGTAAGGTTCGGAGACAGTAACCAGCAGGTCCAAGCTCCCCTGGCTAGTATCAGAGGTGGGATTTGTTTTCAGGCTTCTTTGATTCCATGATCAGTATATCATACTGACTGGCATTGTGTGCTCATACTGATGAAAATGCACATGGAATGATTCCTTGATCTGTGTGTTGTTTATTAATTAGGCATTCCAGGCTCACTCTTTAGTGCTGGGTCGTGAATGCCCTTTCTGATGGACTGCTCTCTGGCTCGCTGGGATGGATGCCCTTTATTTGGCTGATTTGCAGAACTAGACTTTTCTGGGGCTCCTTCAGGTCAGGAGCCCCAAACTGACATCAGTGCATTTGGAATGCTGGCAGGCAATGTGAGCCAGAATTGAACAGGGCAGAATCAAACAAAAAGGCAGAAAGTAGCTAAATGGAGAAGGGGAGAGCAGCGGAAGCACAGCTGACTCACAGGCAGGGAGGGTTGAGGTTATAAACAGATCACAAAAGCACTTGAGTTCCTTCCAATGTCCTGGAGCACTTGTGCTGGATACAAGCGAGCTTTGTTTTTCCCTTGGAAATTTGAGAGAGAGACTTAGTAGATAAAGGTCACAGCAATTGAATATTATCACAGCATGATTGGGAAGCTGGGTAAATGTTAAGGACAGCTTTCATTGGGATGAGCATCACTAAGCTGACTGGTTGGCACCACCTTCAGTGAGGGAGGAACAGACATCTGGATGCTGCTTGTTTCAACACCTGCATCTGTGTATGTGTGTGGGGGGGCATACACTCCATACACTCACACACACCTTAGTTGGGGAGGCAACAACATGAGTCGGTTTGAACAGAATACTGATCTGGGGAGTCATAAGGAGTTGGGTTTAAAGGCAGACTCTGGCAGGGCCTTCTCCAGCTGATTCTGGGTAAGACATTCACCTCTCTTAGCCTCCTGAAGCTTTCGAATGTGGGCAGACATGTGGCAACCTGTTTGTGAGGAGGAAATTCCCATAGAGCAAAGCCTCAGGTTAGGATCTGAATTGATGGAGGGGACTTCCACATTGTTCAATACTTGGTCCATGGAACCTTTCTAGCAGTCTCAGACTGGATTGTGACATACGCATATTCCATGGCCTTCAAAATCAGTCCTTCTTGTTATATAAGCTATACCATATATGCAAAGCCTGTCTCTTCTCTGGACCTTACTTTGTGTGTGCACACACGCATACACACACAAAAAGAAAGGGGGAAGGGAGAAGGGAGGAAATAAGACGTGGTAAGGGAAGTGGAAAGGAGGGATAAAGGAAAGGAGGGAAGGGAGTGAAGGGAAAGATAGACATATATATTATATATGTATATGTCACATTTGTGTACTTCCTTCCCTCCACTGCCTACACATATATACATGTACATACATATAGATATACGAATATACATAAAATGTTTGTGTCTTGTCTCTGCCATTAAATCCGTAGCTGGGATTGGGCTGTGGCTGTGTTCTCCCCAACTAGTTAGACACCAAAACTCTTCAGTGAGTTTTCTTGGCCTCCTTCCTGCTCTGTGATTGGCTTGTAGCTATAGCCAAGGGTCAGGGCTCCTGATGAGTCTGACCTGAAGGCTTGGACTCCTCTCTGACCAGATTGTGTGCCAGACATCCACACCCCAGGCATAGGGAGCATGGGTGAACTACAATCAACAGGGCCATATGGTCCAGTGCCCCACATACAAGTGCTCTGAGGAAGTGTCTCAAGCTCCCTTCCCAGGAAACCATGGCTCTGGCCAGACCTCTCTCCTGCAGTGCCTGTTTTGTACACCATGGGGTGATCTCTTCTCACTTCATTGAACTCGGATGCCTGTGGATATTTATTTAGCACTTACTGTGAGCAAGGTCCTGCCTTAGCTGTTGTACAGGGGACAAAAGAGTGCAGGACATGCTCTCTGTCCTCAGGGTGCTTACAATCTAACTGGGGAGCAAAATGCCAACTGCTCATCCTCTTCAGAGGCTTCTGTATCTCATTTCTACCTTCCTTTCTTCCCTCCTCCTATTCTCTCTCCTTTCCTTTCCTTTTTCCCACCATTGCTTTCCTCTCTGCCACCCTCACTTCCTTCTTTCCTCTTTCCTTCCTTCCTTCCCAACATTTCCTCCTCTCCTACCTCCTACCCTTTGCCTCCTTCTCTTCTTCCTTCCTCCCCTTGAGTTCACCACGTGCAGAGACTTAGACCATGGAGAGTTGCCATGGTGACCCCAGAGAGAAGTCACATCCATGGTGTCAAGCTATTACCATCCTCCTGCAGTAGATGGATAAGAAGTTATTTATCCATGTAAAAAGGCTCCTTTGCTAAAAAGAACTTTGTGAATATTTGAAGTTTGGAGCTTCTCCCTTACTCTGAGAGTGGGAATTTAAACCCTGTTGGAGATCTGGACCCCACTGATCTCAGAAAGCCTGACCTATATCAGTCCCATCCTGTCCCAGTCTGTAAACATTTATTAAGTCAGTACCTACTGTGCGCCAGGCACTGAGTTGCGCTAAGCCCAGTGCCCAGTCTCCAGACACCACGCCAGAGTTTGTGACTCACTCATAGATCAGAGGCATCTAAAAAGTTATTTTTTTTGTTTTTTAATTTACCTTTTATTTGTTTTCTTGTTTACATTATTCATTTTCATTACATATTTTGAATTACACATTTTCTCCCCGTCTTGCTCCTACCCCAACCCCATAACAGCAATCCCACTGTAAAGCCCCTCCCCTGCTCTGCTCTCCTATTTTCTG